>CAAKMY010059722.1:0-11791 GCA_901111285.1 Corrigiola litoralis
GGGTTGATGTCCCCATAAGGGGGTGGGGGTGGGGGTGAGGGTGAGGGTGGGGGTGAGGGGGAATGAAAAAGGAGGTTGTTGGAAATAGATGATGAAAGGTTTTTGGTGGAGGAGTACGTATGAGAATGAGGATGAAGAGGGTGGTGGTGGTCTAGGGAAGGAGGTTCGTTAAAAAAATAAGGGTTGGAAAAGTGGTTCGGTAAATTGGGAGCAATAGAAAAAATCCGATGCAAATTTGAGATTAATAGGGAATAATCAAAAGTTGGGATAAATGAAAAAGAAACCACCAAACTTGAGATTATTCCCATTAATTTTTCCTAAAATTTATAGTTTTCGGAATAACTTAGTGAAGTAAATATCAGTGTATAATTCAATATATATATAATCCGAAAAATATCGTCAAGTAAATAATTAGTAAAAAATAAAATTATGAAAATTTGGGGTATTACATAGGCGTTTAAGACAATGTGACACATTGGGGTGTGTACAACTTCTTCTTCCTCCCTCGACCCATCATGGTCTCCAAGCCGTAGAAGTGGATGTACGAACTTGAGAGAAGGATCCTAGTAAGAGAAATAATATTGAGATAAGAATCGATTTTCATTTGTTCTTTGAATACTCTCATAGTAAAAGGTAGACCTGACAAAGTTGACCGGACCCGAACATCCGACCCGAATGACCCGAACCAAATTGACCCGAACATCCGATTTTGACCCGAAGCTAAAATCCGAACTTGACCCGAGAACCGAAATGACCCGACCCAATCCGAACTCAGCCTGACCCAATTATTGCCCGATCTGAAATTGACCCGAACTGTCTCATTTAAATTTGACACAATTTATATGACTCCATTTTCCCAAAAATACCTATATGGCCCGAAAGTGACCCGGCCCGAATGTTGACCCGATCAGATTGGAAACATGACAGACCCATAATAGACCCCAACCCGAACTTGACCCGATCAGATCCGAAACCGACCCGAAACTTATCTGACCCGAAAGCGACCCTATTCGCACTGACCCGACCCGAACCCGATCCAAATGACCCGATTTCAAGGTCTAGTAAAAGGGTTTGGGATATTTCTGTAGATTGTGGGTGGAATTTTTCTAATATTGATGATACTAACTTTACAAATAGTTTGTTTCAAGCTAAGGCTAACCCTAACCCAATAATCCTATTGATTTCGCCCAACTCACTATAATTCTTTGGAGCATTTAGACGCACATAAAGTATATATTATTTAGGAATATTGATTTGAATGAATTAAGTATCTTCCTCATTCTTTTACAAAAAATGGCAAGTTTGCTCACAGCTAGATTCAAACACCCATCTTAATAATAACATTTCTTCCAACCCATCAACAACTCTACAACCATTGCTCGTTAAATGGTTGGCAACATATATCAACTTCATTAAAATCAACTTCGACGAGTCACGTAAATGTGATGAAGCTATATCGGGTGTCATCATTAGAGATTACCTTGACTCTCTTTTAGTGGTTGAAACCTCTCAAATTGAAGATTCCTCTACACTAATTGCTAAAGCTACAACTCTACATAACAGGGCCCAACATAGTATTTGAATGGGCTTTTCTAAAATCCATATTGAAGGTGACAACCTTATTGTTATTCAAGCTTTCAAAGGTCACTTTAATTGCCCTTGGAAGATTCATGCTTTGATTGAAGATACAACTAGTGATGTCGACTGAGTAACTATTTCCCAATAGCTAGAGAAGGAAATAAAACAACATATTATCATAGTGTTTTATGACATTCTTCTCCCTTTGTACTAATTTAGATACCATTTTGTATTAAAATATGTTACAGCTCGTTTGATATGATAGTGGGGTTGAGAATGGGAGTTGAGGTGGGAATTTAAGTGGGAGTTAGAGGGTGGGAATTCATCATTGGGAATTGGTGTGGAAGTTATAAGGAATACAAACATAAGTTACTTTCATACCCTTTTTAAATGAAAAGTGAATGTATGAGATTTGTAGATGATCTTTTAATTAAGGGTATTTAAGTAAATTTAAGTGGAGCATGAATTCCCGACCCAATTACCACCACCCCTTGGTAATAAATCATTGGAATTGAGGCTCTCAACTCTCAATCCCAATCGCTCCTCAACTCCCAATCCCACTATAACGAACAAAGGGAATTTCATTAATTGGGAGTTGAACTCCCATTCCCAACCCGACTCCCTCATACCAAACGAGTTGTTAGTACGGGTGTTCATTATCGGATATCCGATCCGAAAATGGTTATCGGATCGGATACCCGAAATTTCGGATTGGAATTCTTGTGACCTGAACCAGATCCGAAAATCGAATGTTTCGGATCAGATTTTCGGATATCCAAAATAAACGAAAATTGTATTTTTTTTAATAGATGATAAATGAGGTCGTGTCCACAAAACGGACGCACAACCAAAGTCATCCACTTGGGATGAAATGATTATAAGCGCTTTGAGGTCAAATACAAACAAGCAAAAGAGACTCCAAGAAAACCTTAGACCAAGCATCCGATGAAACTCTTGGCCACTCACCTATGACCTAGGATCCGAGTGAGAAACTCGCTAAGCCCAATAGGGGAAACTAAACTAAAAAATAATAATCTCTAAATCAAGACTCTATAAAACATGACCCTCAAAGCAATAGACTACCAGCCAACAACAATTAGCTAACTAAGCTAAGTAAAATAAGAAAAAATAAAACAAAACAGTAACAAAAAACATACATAAAACATTCTAGAAGACTAACACAAACTAAGTCAAAGACATGAAGCTTGCACATCACACTAATACCAAAACTTCCAAGAGAAGCCAAATAAAGCAACAAGCTTGATTCAGCCCACAAAGAGGACATCCATGCACACCCCGTCAGTAACAACAACATCAAACATGGAGGAGGCGATGGAGGACAGCATTCATGGTGACGAAAAATGATGAGATGTTGATTTAGGCGAAGCTTCCGAAAACTGCAGTAGCAAAACATTGGATCTGAATGATGATGTCGCAACAAGTTGGGGCCCGAGCGTTAACGGCGATGATGACGATGACGATGACTTAGAAACTTGATCAATAGGAACCAAGCAAACTTATCTGATGAGGCTAATGAAGGTGCGATTAATGGGCAAAATGGGTTCATTTTCTGGTGAAGGAATAGTTTTCAGATGTAAAAGAGCCACAAACATATGATGATTCAGAATAATTGGGATTTAATAGGACTTAAGAGTAAAATGACTGAGGAAAGAACAGCATGGGTAAAGAAAACTGGGTATATGACTCTAACACAGAGGATATAGCAGAAAAACGTTGGCGAGAAATACAGAGCACACTTGGTAAAGATATGTAGCTTGAATGGTTGTAGAAATCTGCAAATTTGGGATGGAGGGTGAAGACGGCTGGGACATTGTTTCTAGGGTTTAAGGTAGCTTCATTTCTAGAGAGAGGTCAAAGACTCTCTCTCTAGAAAGCTAATTGTATGACAAATGTAAAAAACAACTTATTATGAACAAAAAAGGTTTACAACAAAGTCATACTCCATAGCATATAAGCGAAATATTGGAATACAATGATTTCAACTCCAGATACGAGAAGAAGTTTTGATTATAGCCATCACTATTCAACATACACACATGGTTTGACTAAGAAAAATCTAGAGACCTAGACGTAATTGACCTGATGTGGAAATAGTCTCCACAAAATGAAGAGTTGACCACAAACACTTGGTAATACATTGAACAATGGCACAAAAAAAGGTTTCTGGAGCACATCTTGCAAGAGACGAGAATGAAACTCCAAATACAAAGAATCCAACATCAGATGTACAACAAAAGTACTCCGTAGCTAATAAGTTACACAAAAATTTCCATCCAAACATTACTCAATAAGCCTTCAAGATGTGAAAAAGATGGCGACTTGGTCTTGCTCATGGAGGAGAAGATGGATCATGGATGTTGACGACGATGGTAAGGGATGATGCGTGGATGGCGAGGTGGTGATCATCGATAGGTGAGCGGCTGAGCGATTGGTCGGTTGTGATGGGTGAGTGAGGAATTGAGATTTTAGATTGAGAGAGAATACTCATTGAGTGAATTTGTGAGAATTAACAAATGAGCGGCTACTGTGATATTCTGGTATGTGGGACTAGGTTTAGTTTTTTTTTTCTCTTTTTTTGTTTTCGGATATTATCGGATATCCGAAATTCTAATTATCCGATCCATATCCGATAACTTTTCGGATATCCGATCCGAAAAATCCGAAATCAAAAATTCGGATTGGATATCCTATTTTTTGGATGGGATCAGTTTTTTTCGGATTGAAAAAATCGGATCGGATAATTTTGAATACCCCTATCTGTTAGGAGTATGCCTCGAAGGAAGACGCTCCTAATTTTTTTTCTAGTTTTTCAAACCTATTCTTAAAATAAGGTTGAGTAATTTGTCTTACAGTATACTCCGTACATGTGTTTTCCATTTCTGCGCGGGCAATAAGTCCATTTCCCTTTTTGTTTTTGTTTTTGTTTTTGGCAGACACACACACACTCTCTCTTCCTCTCTCTCACTGCGTTTTCTAAATTCCTGGCAGTTCAGGTAAGTGTATATTCCAGCAAACTCACTACTTTAATTTATACTATTTGTCATTTGTAATTGGTTTTATATATGTCGGTACTCGGTATAGATACATCTTATTAGAAGAACATTTGGTTTAATTATCCTTTTTATTTTTTTTTTCTTACTGAGTGCAGGAAGTAAATTGAATGTGGTTAGTAGAGAAAGATTAGAGATGATCAACGCTAAGAAGAAGCCTCACTTCTTGGAGATTTTCCTCCCTAATTTGAGCTCTGAACGCCTGGTAATTTTACCACATTTTATGGTCTTTGGTGTTCTTTTCTTGTACTTTTCTGGGTTATCTTTGTGTTCTCTGATTAGTTTATATATGTTCGTTGTTCTCTGTTGAACGAAAGAGAAACAGTAGAAAAATTTGAGAAACTGCATGCTATAGTATTGGAGAGGTTTGAATGCTACATCTGAGTATGAAGAAAAGAAGAAGAAATTGCCTGCGTAAAGTCGATTGGTGTCACTTCTGGTTGACTGTCAACAATGGCGATAAATACTCTTCGTAATAATAAAAATGACTTTTAATTCACTTATAAAGTAATAAATACGTTATATTTTTATTACATTACAGAACTTCAATCTTCTATTATGAAAATTAAGCTAAATTCACATATCTTTAACATAGATAGTGTCATGACTGGAGCTTATAAAAAAAAAAAACTAACAAAAAGAATATTTACCAAACCCCGTAGTCCAATACATCGCCGGCACCAAATACTAGTTTACTTGTTGTAATATGATGTAAATTTTAGTGTAACTGTGAGTAGATTTGATTAGTCTCAGTTTGGATGACTGAACAATAATAGGGATTCCTCGTTTACTTGTTATAAAATGAAGTAAATTTCAGTGTTTCACTGTTTGTACTATGTCGCCTGCTTCCCTGCTTGAGTCTTTTGAAGTGAATCACCCCTATTTGTGTGAAGACTTCCAATTTTATTCATTATACATGCACAACTAGAAACATACTATGATAGAGGGCATGCTATATACCATGAAGATAGCTAACAATCATTTTACAGAGTTTGACATTGCACTATTTCTCTTCTTGCCCTGTATATGTCTAATATGGGAAACTAATGAGTTATAACTGGTTTGATATTTGAACGAAGTTGATTTACTCTACTGAGACAAATAATTTGTATTAAATTTTCCTGTCCTCATTGGTGGTATGATACATCTGGTGATCTCTGATCATTTTGATTCCAGAGAGTGCCATCTAAATTCATTGAACACTTGGGAGACATACATTCCGGATCTGTTTCATTGACCGGGCCCAGTGGTAACTCTTGGAATGTGGACATGATTGAATACAATGGTCACTTCTTTTTCCATGATGGATGGCCTACATTTGTGAAAGATCATTCTCTTCAGTGTGGTGATTCTCTAGTCTTCAGGTACGATGGAAATTCAGATTTCACTGTGCAAATTTTCGATCAAAGCTCATGCGAGAAAGAAGAAGCCATTTTTGCAAAATGCAGTCGAGGATCGTCTGATTGCAATGGTCACTTGGGAAAGAAAAGAGGAAGAAAGAAAGAGTCTTTCTGTCTCAATGTAGTTGCTGAAAAGAAACTTAAGGGAAGCATGGTTCCACTTCATCTAGATTTTCCAGCTGGAAAGAGTTTAAAGAAATTAGACTTGTGTACCAATGGAAATCTATCCAGTGACAGGACAGATGAATTTATTGAGGAATTTAAGAAGCCGGTTGTCCTTGCTCTTACTGCTCTGAATAGTCCATGGACTCCAATATTTGTGAAGTCTCATAGCAAAATTATTGCTTCTAAAGTGAAGAAATCTACTAAAGTGAAGAAAGCGTTGAAAAAGAAGCAAAGTAAGCATACTGACTCCATGCTATCAATTTGTTCTCTTTTGTTATTATTAGGAATGATTATTTCAATGGTCCATCTACTGTAAGGTTGTCCACAGTCATGGAGTGCGCAAAATGGTTGTAACTGGCATGTTCAGGAGTAGTGTCGTCCTTAAGTTATCTGTTCGTACCTGAATCTTATCAACCTGCTTAGTTTAAAACTTGATTTCTGCATCATTTTACATGACTGAGCATTACAGTTTGTTTACATGGATAGCAATTACAATATCAAACCTCCCTATTATCTTATAAAAAATGAACCTGCTATCAAGTCTTTTTCAAGATCGGAGATTGCCATGAAATAGAAATATGAATCGAATAGGTTTTGTTGATAGCTTAACATGGTGTGATTGAATTTTGTTGTTGTTTACAATTGATGCTCGCCTGTTTCGGATATTTCCATTTTTCCACGGAATTTTAGGTGGTATTTAGGGTATTAGATCTTTGAATACTGGCTTTATCATAATTAGGGACATCAAGAAAGGACTTAGGGTAGAGGAAGACCATGTGATGAACCTGTTAGGAGAATTGAAATATGGAGGAATGAAGATGTAGTGTGGGCAGAGGATGACCTAAGACGAATTGGGCAAGAGTCACTGGTAGTGATATGTGATTTATTGAGGTTAATCAGAGTATGACTATAGATTAGGGCAAGTGGAGGAAGGGACTACATATCAATGAAAGTGCTCAAATTTCTTTTAATTATTAAAGCTATTTAATTATATGTTTGCAATTTTTTTAAGATTATTATTTATATTAATTCGTGAAGGAGTTTATTTTGGTTATTATTATCTTTTTCCCCTCACTTTGACAATTCGTAATGACATTTAATGTCACATTTTTTTGAGACTATGACTTTGTTGTTGTAGGAAAGGACATATGAGTTAGCATATGTAAGGAGCCTAGTGTAGGTTGCCTTCAATTAGTGTGTAATTTTTTTTATTAAGGTAGGTGGACCTAGACTTCTGTTATTTTTTCGCTGAACAAATTTTGAGGAGTCTAAATGTGCTTGTTAAGGAATCCTTCAAGTGCCCCTTTTTGTGGAACATTGCCTGAGAAGAATTAGTGACATGTTATAGCCTTCTGCTTCGTTTCTGTTTGTTGTCTTCTACACTTAGGCTCTTATTTTTTTTTCAAGTCCTCTTTAAAATCTTTGTAATTTCTCTCTAACGATCTTTTCTGAATTATATTTTCTGAAGAAAAAGGCACCCCTGTAAATACCAGCATATCGAAGTTTATAGAATCAAGAGCTGCTCATTACTTCACCTCCGATTTCCCATATTTTGTAAGAGTTATGAATTACTCCAATATCAGTGGTAATGGTACAATGGTGAGTAGTTTTCCTGTCCATATCTCCTAATTTCTTCGGAATATCTCTTTTTTATTGCTTCAGTGCTACACTTTGTTTGTCTTATGATTCTGAATGAGTAAAACTTTTATGAAGGTGTGATGTATCATTATGTATGTAACTTATTATCATGAAAAGATGGAGAACTTAAAGATTGATGAAGTTTCTTCCTATCCAAGAGTAATTACAGTGTTTGTTACCCAGTTTATTTCAGTCTTTTTATACCTTTTGCAGAAAATCCCGATGAAATTTTCCTCGGCTCATCTTCCTAATTGCCGAATAAAAGTCACCCTCAGGAATCTAAATGGAGACTGCTGGATGATCAATTCTGTTCCAACTGCGAAAAAGCATTCTACAATGCACACTTTTTGTGGTGGCTGGCTAGGGTTTGTCCGTGGGAATGGTATCAAGATTGAAGACGTATGCATTTTTGAACTTGTGGGTGAGTTTGAATTGCTTGTCCGCATTCTTCGGCTTGGTTTGGAAGGGCTGGAAAATCAAACTGGAAACAGTAGCATTGATGTCTATGGTGTTGAAACGGGTAGATGGCCTATTGAAACTTCTGAAAGTGTATCAGAACATTCAAAAGGAGGCAATTGTCTAGAAGTTCCAGGACAATTAAATGAGCTGAGTATATATGATTATGAAGAGAATAACGCAAATACAAAAATAGTGCCTGCTCTACACCAAGAGGCATCGTCCTTCATTAATACAGGTGATGATGCTTCTGTACCGAAGTACGCTTGTTAAACTATGTAGTTTTTCCTAGAAGTTATTAAGGTGCAGTTTTAACATAAATGCATCTCATGCATTAGGAGTTTTTTGCATCAATTAAATAAGTTTTATATGAGTTAACTAAGTTGCAAAGCACAATAAGAGCTACAGCAAGTTTCTTGTTCAAGAGTGAAGTTAAGTAGGAATTTTCTTGTATAAATAGAAATAGAATGCAAGAGCAACTCATCTCATCTTCACACAAATATTTTTCTTAAACCCTTCTCATTAGTTATTGCAAATATTGTAGCAATAAGGCTAATTTAGGCCAAATACGCTCTTCCCCCTTTTTCAAGAACCTTTGACGAGAACACAGGTGCCCTGTGTGACAAGAGCACAGATATTTATGTTTTCCTATTCTCTTGAATTCAATAATGCTCTGGTGTTTAGCATTGTAATTGTTTCAATATGACAAGTCTTTTTCCAGATCATCCTGTTGCATTCTTCCATTATCTGCTAGCTATATCAGTAGCTGCAGTACGAGGGTAACAACGACGGAAAATGAACTACTCTTAATTTTAATGGCAGAACATAGTTGCAGTGCTACCTAGTATGTCATTCATCAACTTAGTATCCTGCTCGATTTAGGCGTCTGTGCTGATCTGCTTTTGTTAATGATAGCAGATCAGCTTCTTATATGTAATGGTGAGGAAACCAAATCAGTCGAAGCAAGTAAAGGTAATCAAGTACAAGTACAAGCTATATACACTGTGCATGAGCAGCCTACACAAGATGAAGCCACAGCTGCAGCTCTATCATTTACGTCTCCTTTTCCTAGTTTCATGAAAGTTATGATGACCTCCAATGTTGGTGGATCCTTTACTCTGGTGAGTTTATCATCAAGGATCTAAGTTTGTTTTATACCATGGCGTAAAAATGTAGACAATTTTGGTGTGCTATAGTTAGCTTTGAATTCTAATTCTTGAATTCGTCTTGACCTACTACTTTTTAACTCCCATCTCTCTTACCGCAATATATCACAAGGCAATGATTTTATTACTGTCCTCCTTTGTCTGAATGTTTACTGTAGACCATATCTATGAAATTTTTGGTTTAACCCCTTCTCAAAGCCAAGGATCTTTTAAATTAATTTTCTTCTGTAAGCTGTCCGTCTGACGACCTTTGATATTGTGAACCTCTTCATCTTGGGTTTACTGCTAGGTGATTCATGACTGGTGGCAATTCTACAGATTCTGTTCTGTGCGAAAGGCCTCAAGCACAGGCCATTTGATTTTGTAGTTTTGTTTTATTTTGATTGGTCTAGTTGGATTTATTTGAGCAGGCCGTCCCAAGGAAGTTTTCAGCTGCTCATCTTCCCTCTCACAAGACAGAGATAATTCTTCGTAATCTGAAAGGAGATTCCTGGAATGTAGTTTCTACTCGCTATGGACACCAGACTAAGCTTTGTGGAGGGTGGATGTCATTTGTACGTAAGAATAATGTGAAAGTTGGGGATGTCTGCGTCTTTGAACTTGTTGATGTGAAAGTATTGCAGGTCCGTATTTTTGAGGCTAGCAGCAAGAGGCAAGAGTGTCTTAGTAATGATGTTGTTGTTGATGATTTAACTGCTTCTGTCAAGTCTACTCAATGCATCGTCGTGCCTGAGCAATTAAGTGCTGGTGTCTAGTGAGCATCCTCGAAGGTGAGAACTTCATCCCTTTGGTCCACTTAGAAGTCTTCCCTATTCTTCAGATATTTATCTTTACTTTTTATGTTGGTGTTTCCTTTCCTCCATGTCCTCGTTTAGGTAGTTCTTTTTTCGTTGCTGCATGGCCTTCCTGCATGACCTAGGTGACAATGCTTTTTAAGTCCTCCTGGTACTGTCTGGCTGTATTGTCATTTTATACGAATTTGATTCAATCATTTACCGCCTTGCATAGAATAAATTATTGTGGGATATTTTGCCATATAATTATTAGTAGTGTTTTGGTATGAGTATATTATTTGGAGATTTTGTATTGTATTAGGAGATTTGTTCCTTCTGTGTCAAGTTGTAGTCTATTAGGAGTCTAACTGTAACTTATGTGAGTATAAATAGGGAGGCAGATTTATTATGAGAGATGTGATTTTCCCGGGCACCACCAAACCCTAGTGAAGGGAGAGGTTAGAGGAGAGATGGCGTGTGAGGTAAAGGGGGATAAAAGTGAGTTCGGGAGGTACAGTCAAATATTGGATATAGGAGATTGAGAGGCTAGTATGTGACAATGTACAATATGTAACTCATCTTTTATCAATTTAATGGAGAAAGTGCGTTGTGAGGATTTAGGCCAAGTTGGAGGGCCGAACCTCGTTAAATATTGTGTGTTCTTTATTTTTCTATTGTGTAATTATGTTGTTGCTTCCGCTTGCGAATTATGAAGAAGGGTTCAATTCCTAACAGTGGTATCAGAGCTCATGGTTGTTGAACCTGGGCAGGAGAGGCGAGATCCATTCCATGGAGGTGACTTGTGTCGAAAGTCTTCTTGAATTGTGGTATTCAAGCAGCGTGTTCCGTTGGAAGAGAACGGTGGTGCGAGCGCAGGATTGATGATCGTTTAAGGAGAAGCCGAGTTAGGTGATGATGTTGAGAGTTACACAAAGAAAAAGAAAAATTGGTGGAAAAGGGGGGATATAGTAAGTTTATGTGTGTGAAGAATTTGATGGTGTAGAAGTGTCATGATCTAGAGCGGCAAAGTGATATATTGCAAGAGCGGTACAGACAGTTAAAGGGTGTTGAAGAATGAAGAAGACACAAGAAGGCTATGATGATCGAACATCAAGATGGGTAAAGGAGGTTCGCGGGTTGCAATCCATTACGCGATTGACAATGGTTCGAGGTTCGTTGACACATCAAGATTGTTCGTGGTTGTGGTTGTGCGGTAAAAAGTAATTTTATAGCAAGGGGAGATTGTGGGATCTTTTGCCATATAATTATTAGTAGTGTTTTGGTAGGAGTATATTATTTGGAGATTTTGTATTTTATTAGGAGATTTGTTCCTTTTGTGTCAAGTTGTAGTCTATTAGGAGTGTAGGACTATGGCTATGTTTGGTAAAACTGACTAAAAAGATGACTGAGGCTATGTTTGGTAAAACTGACTGAAAAAATGACTGAGGCTATGTTTGGTAAAACTGACTGAAAAAATGAATGGAAACTAAAAAGGTACCTGAAAACTGAAATGGTGACTGGAAATTTAAGGTGACTGGAATTTT
>CAAKMY010059743.1:0-11082 GCA_901111285.1 Corrigiola litoralis
TATAGAACATCATTCTTTTAAGATCAGAGGGAGTATACTTTTATGCCATGTTGGTTGGAAATATCATGAGTACATATTTTTTTAAAAAAAATTAGGTTTGAATGTGCACACAAAGTTGTTGATGAGAATCGAACCCCTAACCTCATGATTGAGATAAAACAGCTCTAATCACTTGAGCTAATTTTTTTTCTTTATTTTTATTTTCTAATGCAACGTATAAAGTTGTAATTAAGTGGTGTTCTACCAAGAAGAAAGGTCGAGTTTGTGTTTTCGTTGCTATAATGGTATCGGTCTATGAACTGCTTGTAGATGTTAGGCTATCTTGACTAATCTGCTGATGATTTATGGGGTCGTATGAAGTGCTCGAGATTTATGTCATGTTGGTTGGAAATTCATAAGTATTGATGGCGCGTATAAGGTCGTATGTAAGGATTGAATTATGTATGTTGTGGTGACAAGGAGATGATATGTGAGAATGTGATGAATCTAATTTTTAAATATCATATGTTTGCGTGTGAAAACCGTGCGTAAAATTGTATGTGAGAATCGAATCTTTAACCTCATTACAATTAGAATAAACGAGGTGGATTCAGAGTGTAATTCTGTGCAATTGGTACCATTTTGAGCAAGGGGATTAACTGCCTTGATGTTTATTCAATTGTTGTCATCAATCTAACCACATGAGATAACCATTGACCTTAAATATCATAATTTTTAATTATTTAAGGAATTGAGATATGTAGTGTCGTCACTCTCATCTTCCACGAGAGACTCTAACTTTCAACCCCTGGTTAAGTTAGATCAATCATGTAAGTAATCAACTTTTCATCGTGATGTAAAAGATAATGACTTTGGATATGGATGTTTTTGTTATCTTATTTTCCTAGCTTTTAGAGGCCCTAGAAATCATTAAAAGAGGTATAATTAACCTTTGTTCTTTTCCCTTTTTTAACGAAACAATCATAAAGAGAAGCGAAATAAAAAGTGGTGCCACACTTTTGTCTACTTGACGAATACTTGTCTGGAAAATTAGTGAACCTCATCAATCAGGACTAAATTCTTATATATCCTCAAAAAACAAAAAAAGGACTAAATTCTTATATATCTATGCGAAATTGATTCAATGATTGTAAATAGAACGTCCTAATCTCTCAATAGATTCCCTCTCATGCATCTAGTCAACCACAATTATCACGGTTGTTGTTGTTGTTGTTGTTGTTATCGTAGTTATAGCAATTATCTTCTACTCGTGTTTGACAATAATGTTAAGCGACACATTCTCCTATAAACAATAGGAGTTTTCACAATAGTCTACAAACTAAATTTGTTCTTTGTATGGTCTAGTAACGTGAGAATTGATCATTCTTGTAACAAAAGAGTGCAGTTCATATCATCATATGAATAGATTCCTCGTTCTCCCTGCAATTCACATCATAGTTTCCAAGACTCTGAATGTTTAAGGACGCCATATGGGCTGAACAGGTTGTAACTTGAAAGTTTACTTTTGCCATTGTTCCTGTATCAGATAATAACAGTATACATACAAGATGATAAAACTAAGTTTTCCATGATAATGCTATTCAGTAGGAAACCTCCCATCAGCTCAAGTCCAAAGGTCGTCCATCTCTGATTCTATTCAGGGGGAAGGGATGCTTCACCTTTAGACTTTCTCAGTGACTCCGAACCCAACGGATTACGGATACTCCATCTTTTGCTCTGCCTTGACTTATCATCAGCTATTCGCAAAATAGAGACCAGAGCATCAAGCTCAGCAGTGCTGAAGCTTCCTTTCTTCACAAACTCAACTCGCTGAAAGTGTATAATATACAAGATCAATGTCAGCATAATAATTTAAGATCGACCTACGTACACTTGCTTATACAGTAAATTGAAGGATGGAAACAAAACAGATACAAGGTGTGAAAACTGAAGGTTAATAAATTATAACAGTGAGAAAAAATTACCGGTATATGATATATTGCCAGATATATAACATGTAGAAACTAAATTTTGAGTTCATGAATACTAATCCAATCCTTTATCAGGTGTACAGACGAACAATTGATACTAATAGTTTCCAAAATTCCTATCAGCTTTTATAACAATCATTACTTGGACTGCACTGTTCTTCCCCTCTCTTGATATTTGCAACGGACTTCGTATAGATTAAACAGGTTAAAAGTTTACTTTCGCCATTGCAATTGCTTCCTGTATCACATAGTAACAGTCTACATACAAGAAGATGACACTAGTTTTTCTAATGCTGCTCAGTGCGAAAACCTGCATCAGCTTAAGTCCAAAGGTCGTCTGTCTCTGCGAAGCGTAAGGTCTTGGTTTCGTTGCTCTTCAATCTCCAGAAGGGATTTTCTCCTACTAGCTGCGCTCTCAACGTAATCTTGAAGAGGCGGAAGGGGTGCTTCATCTTTAAAGGAGTTAGCTGCTTGACTCCGAATAACCTGGTAGAGCACATTAACCTTTCTCAGTATCTAGCATTGGACAAGAACAACATTATACACACAGATCCAACAAGGAGGATAAAATATACCTTTGATGCCCAACGGCGCTCTGCTTGTTGACATACATCCCTTATATCTCTACCAGATAAGCTGGTTTTAAAAAAGGAGCAAAACGGGTGAACATTAGAAGCAGGGGCAAAAAGGTGGAATGGGGGAAGAGTGCAATTACAATCTGAGTTCGAACAATAAACAAGCAGATGAAAAATTCCATCCTATGGTCACAATACTACAAATATTAATCAGTGTAATGCATGATAAATGAGTGTCAGATAGGCCTTACTTACCCATCCGTAGCCAAAGCAAACTCAATCAATTCAGACTTTGTTAGGTGCTTTGCATACTGAGCTGCTATTTCCTGTCGATTCTTTTGATCAGGGAGGCCAAACGTAATCATTGAATCGAAACGGCTGAAAGTACATGTAAGAGTGTTAGAGAACAAAGTGAGGCCGCCGAAGGTGTTACCATAGAAATAAATGTAAATCCAAATCAAAGTAGTTCCTTTCAACACACTCCGTACCTAATCAAAGCAGGATCAAGATCTTGCTTTCTGTTGGTCGCAGCAATCACAACCACCTTTTTGTCCTGCTCAAAACCATCAATCTGCACAAAAGAATTCATCATTCAACAGTCAGGTTCCAGCCCGATAGTAACTTAAGAAGTATCTACGATTTACAACTTAACCAATTGGAGAAGATCTGTACCGCAGAATGGTTGTCAAAAACAGATAAAAACTTCAATTAGAACATACACTGACAACTGAGGGAAGCCGTGGTAGGTTTTAAGTGAATTCTCATGGCTATTGATTATCAGCAGATTGGAGTCTAATACAGAATAGCACAAAACGGCAAAAAGAGAGTTATGCAGTTGTCGCTCACTCCCCTATGGAGACACAACGCCAAAGGGCTGGATGAATACAAATGGCTCTAAAAGCAAGATAAGCGCTATAATTCTTGGATACCCCCCCCCCCCCCCCACACACACACACAACCCCCCAAATAGTCATAGAGGAACATCACGTGAAGTACATCACGTCCCTTCCTCGACACTAAAAAAGTACAGGCCTCATATTGATACATGACAACTGAACAAAATAATTCGACACCCCTCCCCTGGCGTGTGCGCTTTACCTGTCTCAATAACACTGACAAAATTCTTCGTGTAGCTTCATGCATCTCACTATCTCGAGCAATAGCGAATGAATCAACCTGCACAGCATCAATAGTGCTTGTGTTACGAATTCAAAACAAAAGAGTAGCAATTGACCATTCAACACATTCAAAAGCTACCAGAGAAATTGTTCATAGCCATTTCTGTGTACTTTTATTTGATGAAACCGGGTGCGTTTTGACTTCCCCAATCAGGGAAATTAACAAACAAAATGAAAAATAAGCATGGTGACAGATACCTCATCCAAAAAAATGATTGCACCATCTGGAAGCTCGTTTGCAAGTGAGAAAACCTTTCCCAAGAGGCGTTCACTTTCACCATAGTACTTGGACATGACAACCTCCAACGGCACATACAGCAGAGGGACCCCCTACAAGACAATTTAAGTTTCAACATAATGAAGCATGAACATGAATCTAAGGCCATTCAAGCTGAACTTTTTCGCTCTAACAGGAAAATACAACTAATTTTTGCACTTTGTGTCAATGCTTATGCTCAATTACTATGAGAATACTCCCAGTACAGACTATGGCTTAAAGCTTAAAACGCAAGTTCAACCAGCACAAGTATAATGTAGACCGGACATTCATATCCAAGAAATAAATGAAACAAAGCTTTAGGGGTTCTATACTATGTTCTTGTTCGCTAATAAGTGCAACGACTAAACATCTTACAACTCCATCAAATTCCCGTACCACAACTTCAACACTCAATTTTCATTATATTAAATTATTTTCTATCATGCACTTTGAAGACCTACATGCTCATACAAGTCCTTTTTCCCATTACTGTGTCGAGTTCAACTATCCACAAGAATACGGCAAAGACTAAGGGCATACCGCCTGACTAGCAATTACACGTGCACATGATGTTTTCCCGGTACCTGAGCGGAAGAGAAATGCAAAAGACTTAATCTACCTGGCTCAGGAGGTCAATAAAATACTGACAATAACTTCAAGAATAAAATTTCATATGCACAAACAGGAAACATAGAAGCCAAACCTGGAGGGCCTTCAAAAAGCACAGCACGGGGTCTGTTCGACTCAAACTTACGCCGAGTTCCACGGGCAATATCATCATAAACTTCGGGACTGCGAAGAGCTAATAGTACTGTATCTTCTATCTCCCTGTACAACACGATAGTTGAAGCAGGGTAGAAAGAAATGGAAGAGATGTTACATATAAAGTAGCAAGCAGTATCCAGCAGCAAGATTAGCAAATCGAATCAACCAGGGTGTCATTTTAGACAGAGCGACATACTACATATCTGATTAGAATCTAAGACTAAGACGTATAATCAAAAGTGATCCAAGAGATTACTGTTTTCTTGTTCACAGTAGTATTCAGTGCCTAAGAATTGACAAACATATCTAAGTTATTGCCTACACGACAACAGCCGAGCACCAAGACGACAGGGCAAGTTATTGCCTACAACCCCTCACTCGACAGAATAGATTGTGAAACCCTGGACTATTGAAATTACAACCTCTATTCTTAAAAATAAGAATTTAATGCAAATCTAGCATATCAGAGACCTCTTCACTCTCAAGAAGTCATATACCTTTTTTGTTCATCATACCCAGCAATGGTATCCCATGATATCTCATCATTCTCATGACCAACATGTAGCTCATCAATCCCAAAGACACGTACTCCCATAGCTTCTAAACTAGATATTGATTTATTCGTAGATGGCACTCCTGCAGGGCTTCCAACTACTGTGCCTTTGTTCTGCCCTGACTTTTCGCCAGCTATTTGCAAAATAGAGACCAGAGCATCAAGCTCAGCAGTACTGAGGCTTCCTTTCTTCAGGAACTCAATTTCCTGAAAGTGTGTAATATACAAGCTAAATATCAGTATGATAACCCAAGATCAATCTACACTTGCTTATACAATAAATTAAGAGCTGGTAACAAAACAGATACAAGGTGTGAAAAGTACCGGTTTATCTGGACTTATCAGTGACCGAAATATGAGAACACAGAGATCACCGTCATTTGATCTAGGTACAGCCCCATCATCTTTATCACCTTCATTTTGTATCTGGGCATGTCGGAGGGTAAGGGCTACCTGCCAAGCAACTGAACTGCAATATTACTGGGTTAGTCACAAATCAAAAGCCAGTTACATTAACAACACCAATAACCACAGGAAAGAAAGCTTTATGCCATTGGACAGGTCGAGAGAGGAGAGGGGGACAATATGCAACTGACTCCGACTTTCAAACTAGTCTGGTACCACCAGTGGAAAATGGTCCCAAAATACCCAATGCAAAGATTCACTCGCAGCATCAAAATGATTTTGTGATAATAGCAGGAGATACAAACTGAAAGGGCAAACAAGAAATGCACCTCCTAAAGTTGATAGTCCCTCCATTATCATATACAGGTACTATTTGCCTTTTGCACTAGGATTCTGATAGATATTTAAGCGAGTATAAAGCAGTCACTTTGACACTAAAAAAGCCTCTAAAATAAGATACTCAGAACTTTTGCGGAGAGAGATAAGAAACGAGATTGAGGGATTAAGGCGTGGGGGAATTTGACTTATATTTGTGAAGTAAAAGAAAAGGCTAGAAAGACTTACATATATAGACAGACGGAGTATAAATAAAATATGAGGAATGAAAATGTTCAAACTTTGAAATTACCTATCCCAGGATTGAATTTCCATAGGTGAACCACCATTGAGGTTTGAAGCAAGGCTTGCAATCAATCTTGGAATCTCACAGTGAGCGGGAACTTGAAATTTGATTGCGATCTAACATAGTCCAGAAGGAACTACCATTAGTGTACCAATAATGCTTCTACTTGGAAGCAAGCACATATATGCACAACTAAAAAGACAATATGCATGTATCAAGTTAACAGCTATCTCAATCGTAAATAGCTAAAAAAGAGACACCTGACTGTTCGTGACGGTCTGCTATTTTTGTCACACATTGAGTGAATTTCTTAATGACAACCTCTAAGGGGTATCGGAGAGATTATGATACATAGCAATACATTAGTAAAATCCTCACTTGGAGCACAACTGAAATCAAAGCTAGTATCAAATTTCAAGAGTTCGGCAGTTCGCTATCTACCACATGCACAAATCACACGAACACATAGTAAGCAATTGAGTGGATAAAAAAAGACAAAGAGAAGGCCAAAACTGCCGACAAGGTAGTATTTTGAGTGAATGAAAGAAATTCTCATCTCAGTTTCTCAATTACCTCATGATATAGTCATTTGATAAACAGAGTACATAGATTAGTTTCCAACCAACTAGAAGTAGAATAATAGCATCTATCCTCACTGAAGAAAAAAGTGAATGAAACGGGAAATTACAAAACCAGAAGAATCACATAACAGACTCACAACAAAACAATACATGATGACATATAATCCGAGACAGTAGCATGGATCTCAGATCAATAGAGCAATAGTATGCTCTTACGCCAAGAGGCCAGTGTGGTATATGAGAATGCGAACACAAGCAAAATAAGAGGAGATCCCTATAGACTGTTGTACTATCCACCAGCAGCGACTACTTCCATGTTGCATTTGCTATACTACCCACGAAATACGAATCACTGCACGTTGTTATGCTAGTTTTGACCATAAACATGATTTGAATATGATCGAAAACTGCAAGGACACTTTTATGATCAAGTAGTCGTCAAGATAATCCAATATCTGCAACTGCAGATGCTAACCTTTTGGCCCTTTACAGCAACTGTGAATCGAGGATATGACCCATACTTCATCCCTTTACTTCTGAGCAGATCCTCTAACCGACACCGTTCTCTTTTTGCTGTTTCCTCCAAGTCTCCATAGCTTGGAGAGGGTTCTGATGGCAAGGAAGACTTGGGAGATACCTGCAGATGGTAAGCTCTATCAAAAAGAAATAATGCAATTAAACCTAATTACCTAGGCGTAATGTTCAGACATTTTCAAAGCTTATCAAACAACAGCAACACTATAACTAGAGGAAGTACCTCAAAGCATAGGATAAAAAAGCTATATGATAGTAAGTATAACCAATTTAAGTGGTCTTCCAAACAAGCAAGATTCTTCATCTATTAAACACACACACACACGAACCTCATTGCCATCCGCATAAGCCACGTTTACAGTCCCAACACCAATCAGACCAGCTAGAACAAGGGGAATGCACAGTGATTGTGAAGATTCAGAGAGAACAGACATCGGGAGACATTTAAATGCGTTAGGTATTTGCTTTTGAGTTGCATAACCTGCACACAGCATACTCCACACGTTAACACAGAAGCTCACCTGCGTTCTATTACACCTTGAGAAAGTCCAGTAATATATTACTGCTGAACATTAAACATCACCTATAGTATCACATAAAAGTCGAGATATTCATAACATTCTAAATGTTTCAAACAAGATGTTTTTTTTATCTTTTAAGAACTATCAAAACAAATCTCCTGATGCAACCATTACTGATAATGAAATCGTGCAACGTATTAGCCAACATTGAATTGCAAAGATAGATAACCAGAAAAAGGGGTTCTTTCAGAGGGTTCAAATATAAACAAGGTAGCTCAACAATGAGATAGAGTAACCAATTAACCCATGAATAACTCTTTAACTCTATTACTAAACAGAATCACATTTAACAAAAAATTTCGACAATGACAAGACAATAATCCACAAGCAGAATTTCAACTTAGTGATCCTATCTTTCCACCAGCAAGAAATTAACCAGCACAACAAAACTTCATTGACCTACCAATTCTCCAATAAAGTATTCAACTGTAAGTACCCCCGATTGCACCATGCAAGATTAAAAATCAATACTTAACAAGACTATCACATAAAAACAAGCTTAAAGTACTTCAATTTTGCATCTTTAGAAACCAAAAAAAAAAGGCAACAAAGTGATTCTAATTTAGCAGTAAATATTGTACAAAAAGTGACCATATTCAGCTAAAGAGTGACCATATTTAGCTAAAGAGTGACCACTTTCACATGCTCTACCATTAAATGAGCTCATACAAGACTTTCTGATATATCTTTGAGTGCATAAGCTTCATATTATCATCATGTAAGATTGGCTATCAAAATTCTAAAACACTAACACACAAACAAGCTCAAAAGCTATGGCAAAACATCACAGTGCCTCCAATCATCAAATATTCCAATAAAGTTCAGAAATTTAAGTGCAAAAACTTCTAATTATCATCATGGAACACTAAAGATCAAAGCTTTAACACAATGTATCACAAAAAACAGCTCAAACTGAATTAAAGCTTCAATCTTTAAATACCCAACAAAATAAAAACTCCAAAAAAGTGAATTTTAAAGAAAACTCATTAATTATAAAAGAAATTTTACCATGTTGAGGTATACTGGTAGGGTTTAGGGTTTTACAAGATGAAATAATTGCAGTATACCAATTTTTTCTATGTACTAATAATCTCCTAAATGATGACATTTCTGTGGATTATTATGATTAATTTCTGAAAATATTTGTTGAATTTTTATTTTTATTTTTTTATTATTTCAGCAAAATTGAGGAATTCAATTTTAGGTTTATATATAAGTCCACTACAAAGCATCTCATTCTGGTACTTTCTTTTCCTTGGAGAGGAGGTCATCAACTTCTCATTTGACATACATTAGTCTTATTGGATTTGTGTCGTATCAAGTATAAATAAATTAGAAAGCGAAATTCTAATATTATCTATTTAATTTTTATGCCGGGTTTTTATTGATTCAATCACTTTTGTTGGATCACTTAAATGACTTGAAAGTGCTCGAACGTAATTCACGAAGTTGGATTATTGAGTTATGGTACTTACGTATTTTAGGGTGAAATCAGACATTATGAGCTTATGGTCACAATTTTCAATTTTGCATTTATAAGTGAGCTAGTATTCATGTATTAAGAAAGTAAAGTACTAGATTGGATTATATTTGCGTTATCTAAACAACAGTTGTTCTAATAAACGGGTTATGTATGTCGGGTTCAAATTTCACGCTTACAACCCTAATAAAACACATTTAAGTTTCGTGTGACATTTGTGTCATCCTAATTAATTAAACGGGTTGATAGTTCGAACTCTTGTCCCAATCCCGCTAACTTTGTGTCGGATTCATATCGTGCTTCGGGTCGTGTCAACTTCTGTCGGTTGTACATACTACATAGTAAGAGGTTTTGATTATAATTAGATAGATAAAGAGTCAATTTTTGTCGGCTTTTTTTTATGGGATTTCGAATTGCTCTTCTGGGTGTTTCTCATGCTTATACTATTGTACACCTCCATAAAACAAACAACTTTTGTATTTGGACCATCTGTAGATACCTATCCGGTCTCTACTTATAGCGCCTTAAAACTCGAGTTTTGTAAGCCAATGGGCTAATTGTGGCATTTCAAATCGCTCGTTTGGGTGCATGTTTGTTTGCGTAGACCTTCATAATGATAAAACAAGAAACTTGTACTTGGATCATCTGCACAGACTGCACATACCAATCTGGTCTCCACAATAGCGCCTCAAAAGTCGTATTTCGCGAGTCGGCGAGTTTTTTTGGTGGAATACCAAATTGCTTTATTGGGAATTTTTCATGCGTGTATGCCTTCATAATGATAAACACAAGCAATTTTTGAATTTAGACCATCTGCGGATATTCATCCAATTTTTACTTATAGCGCCTTAAAAGACGGTTGTACTTGGATCATCTCCACATACCAATTTCGTCTCCTTTGTAGCGCCTCAAAAGGCAGATTTCGCGAGTTGGCGAGTTCTTTTTTGGTGGGATGTCAAATTGCTTTATTTGGTATTTTATGTGTGCATGCTTTCATAATGACAAAACAAGCGATTTTGGAACTTAGACCATATGCGGATATCCATCCAGTTTCTACTTATAGCGCCCCTGCCAAAAGATGGGATCCTGAGCCATGGGCTTTTTTCGTGGAATTTTAAATTGCTCTTTTGGGTGGTTTTCACGCATGTACAACTTAATTATGATAAAATAAGCAACGTCTATACATGGACCATCTGCGGATACTCATACGGTCTTTACTTATAGCGTCTTAAAAGTCGGGTTTTACAAACTAACGAGCTTACTAGTGGAATTTCAAAGTGCTCACTTAAGTGCTTTTTATGCTTGTACACCTTCATGATGATACAATAACAAAATTTTATACTTGGTCATCTACAAATACCCACAAATGGGCCGGGTTTTGCGAGCCCACGCCCACGGTGGAATATCAAATTACTCTATTTGGTGTTGCCATCGACTTAGAATCATCGTCATGGGAAAGCCGGTATATGTCCACTGCATGCATGGCGCCAAAGTTGACAACTCGACATGATTTGTGTACAATCATCCAGTCAAATTAAACTGACTTCATTCGTATTGTAACAGATGTGAGATAAAGATA
>CAAKMY010059766.1:0-17473 GCA_901111285.1 Corrigiola litoralis
AAATTTCGACCTCGGGGGTATTTTGGATTAGCCGAAAAAACACAGGGGTATTTTGAATTTTCGTGTATAGTACAGGGGTACAGAGGAGAAAATCCCTAATAAAAATATGAAAGTGGGATGTCAATCAAGTGGTTTTTCATTACAACGTGAGAGGAAAAAAATGGTAATAATAGAGTCCTTATTCCACTCACTATATTTTGACTGACTTGAGCTAATCACATGAGTTCAAATATACTCCGTAATTTTTAGTCAAAGCTAAGAAAACACAAGTAGTTGAGTTACAAAACTCCCACTTCAGTTCCCATGGTAACTCACTCCCCTCTAAATCTAATGATGACATCAAAATTCGTAGGCACTTCAAACCCACTTCCCTTATTGCCTAACTTCAAGTAATTATTACATCTTTCAAGTCAACTTTAATATATTCTTACTTAATAACATTTTAAGTCAATATGTAAAGTATGACATTTTGACTTTTTTTTTTTTTTTTTTTATTTCTTAATTTCAGATTGAAGTCAAGAAAAATTCAACCTTTCAGAATCTTCTCCCAACATTCCTGCTTTGAAGTATGTCACATTTTCCTCCTTCCTTTAAGACTTCTAACTCAGTATTAAAGTGACTATCGGTAGTTTTCTTATAATAGAATGTCTTGCATAAGATCGTCTAATTTTAACTTATAACTAGACGGGCTTAAAATGGTCATTTTATATTATAATAATGTTATGAAAGGTTACCACTTTAACCCAATTCCTGACTATGTGAGTTTAAGATGAGACCATCTCTTTTAATAACTTGTGTTTGTACAATATAATGAGTCATCGGGATTCAATTCTTATTTGCGACTTTGCGAGCTCCTTTAAAACCAAAAGTATATATAGAATGTCTTGTAAGAGACCTTTTTTATTTTTTTATCATGAAAGTAGGCGGAGCCATGCTGGCCAACGAAGGGATATTTATATCTAATTTGACTTGGGCTTGCACGAAGCTTGGGTTGATTTAGCTAAATAGACGGTCTTTTATAAGAATTTGTGAAATGCATATATGGGTCAGTGTGAAATTTTCACTATTCATTTAACTGTAACATGAAAGTTTGTTAAGGAGTTTGTGTTAGTTGTTGTTTTACTTTGTGGGTTAATGGGGAAGTTGGAGAAATTAGTTAATGACTCTTGACTTCAAATGTGCAAGAAATTGAGTTGCTGATTTACTGTCATGTAGAACATTGGACTTTCTTGCTTTGAATGAACTGTCGGGACAAGAAAGGATTTGTTAGGGAAATGGGGGTTGTTTGGTTTGATAGGAAGATGTGAGGAAGGAAAGGAAATTAGGGAAATGTGAAGGAAGCTTGGTTTGATTATCAAAGTTTGACCTCTTTTTCGACGATTTTTTGTCATGGATTGAAAGTAAAGGAAATGTGAAGGACTTTACCATCGATGTTTTCTGATCACGTTTTAGGACATTGAATTTTATTGCTTTGAATGATTTGTTGGGACAATAAAGAAATTGTTTGGAAATTGGCTTTGTTTTGGTTTGATCGGAATTATGAGGAAAAGGAGAGGAATTAATGGAGAGTCAAGGAATTATTATTAAATTTCTTTTCCTACAGAACAATTCTGTCATCTTACCAGTGCAAGCAAGCCATTTAGGTGATTAATTAGCCAAAGAAAGTAAAACGGAACTATATTTATTTTTTTCTTGGTAAACAGAACAAAAGTGGAGAGAAACAGAAAGGCAGTGCCCTTCGCTCTGGTTATTGACCCGTGAAGCAGGGATGTTTAGTTCATTATAGTTGCATTACTTCCATAATAATTTTCTGTACATTCGAGCTACAGAAAACTTTGCGATCAAGTTGACAAAAGCTCATTTCTAGCTTGCAGATATCGGTTAGTGTTACCTGTGATTTGTCCATTCGAATGCGCATTTACAGCATGCCATTTTCGTCGACCAAGGCCATATTCCATATCTTAAAAATTGTTGTTTGACTGGAAGTTGTGTCCAACACTACATGGTTGCTTGAACTCCTCTCATCAGTTAATTAGTGCTAATTTGCTCCTGGCATGTAAAAATGGTTCACCTTAGACATCTTAGGGTCTGGTATTGGCTACATCTTGAAGCGGGAGCCAAATGTATTTAGCATAACGAAATAAAGTAGAATTTGCATATGTGCGGGTTTATATCTGATGACAGACTTAGTTGAACCTTTAGTTTTAGCCAGTGAGAGTGGTTTGGGTTAGTTTGTATCCATTACCTTTTTCCTGCTTAACATTTAAAAGGAGCAATATTCTATGCGGGGCTGCTGAAGCTCTTATGTTGGAGGCTTGAATTTTCTTTTTCTTGGTACTTTACAGTCACAGGCTCGATCAATCAAAACCACGAACACTGGCATAAAGTGATATCTTCCTCACTACCTGTCAAGCATAGTGCAATTGGTTGAGTCCGTAATTGCTGATAAACAGCTATCTGCTCAATATAGATCATACAAATATATCAAGACCTTAATGATAGGCAGATGTGCCAAAATTAGCATAACTATTCTGGCTTTGAGAAATGAGAATAGCAGACTTTAGCAGACTTCTTTCACTGATAAATCTTTTATTTTACCTCAAAATATATTGGTATTATATTTGGAATCGCTTAACAAGCACCGCTGCCTTAATCCACAGTGAAGCTTAGAAACCTTATCTGCCCCAACGACAATCCATGGGATGAATGAGTCTGTAAAGTATGTAGGAATGTCGCTCCATTAAATACAGCTGAACATGGTAACACTACACCTTTGCAAGTAACTATTTTGTAAGCTTAAATTCGATAAGATTTTCTACTGTAGTACTGTAAGTGCCTCTTCAGGGAAAGACAAGGTAAGCTTGTTTCCCATGTGCATTACAAACTGCTCCTGATATTTTCTACGGGAATGATACTAGTTTGAAATGCCAGTTTTCTGGCTTTTTGGTATTTAGGGTTTATCCTGATGATCTACATCTGAGTGATCTCACTCACTAGTCTCCACCTAATGATGTTCTGAGTCACACATTATGATGCATAGTTCTTATGCTGCCTTCTGCAAGGTCAGGAATCTCAGCTACAGCCCACCCGGGACTCAGATTGATCTTTTGAGTGACATAAGCTTTTGCCTTCCCGAGAAAAGGTATACGTGCTTTGATATCATTGTGAATTTTGCTTACAAGTGTGAATGTTTGACAATACACCTCTCTGGCCGCCTGATGAATGAGCCAATTTATTAAACATCTGTCTACTGTTTACAGTCTGTCTCCTGTTACCTCCCTCCCTCCCTCCCTCCCTCTATCTCTTTCTTCTGATTCTAAGTATCTAGCTCATTCGTCCAAATTATTGGTGTTATCAATCTAATTGTTTGATCCACGAAAAAGAGTTGGTTGATTTGTAGAATCACTATTGTGGGCCAGAACCTTCTATCATTGCAGATTTTGCAGTTTAAAAGAGAGCAATTCTGACATTGTTATTATCTTGTTTATTTTATTTTTCTTTCATTCTTTATTTATTTCTTTTTTATTTTTCAAAACTGAGAAGTTCCAAAACAATGAGGCCTCTTAGTAAAAATATTATGATATCCAGGGTATCAAACTGAAGATTGCTACCCTGAATGTCATGAGTTTGTTCCTTTGTCTCTCTACTTTTCGTTGTCTGTTTGCATGCTTGATAGAATTTATGAAAACTTTGCTGTAAAATAATCTTCCTGTGACCTGCCCGAAGTTTACCTGTAGTTATTAGTTCATAAATATATCATAAAGTAACGTCTGTGCTTGGTCCAATCCTTTTTGATTCATTATCATTGTCTTCGTCCTCTTGTTAGTGAGAGGGTAACACCCGCTTTGGTGCCTTTACTATTGATAAATTCCCTGCTACTGATTGAATTGAAGATTTTAGCTTCTGTGATTATTTATCAATGAATAACTGTTAGCAGGGGTGCTTATAATTCTATATCCTAAGCTGTTAGCACTTACCAAACTTTTCGTGTTAAACCAGTTGGTGAGCAAGGTACTA
Source organism: Corrigiola litoralis (assembly GCA_901111285.1). NCBI lineage: Eukaryota > Viridiplantae > Streptophyta > Magnoliopsida > Caryophyllales > Caryophyllaceae > Corrigiola > Corrigiola litoralis. Next base: position 4,018 of record CAAKMY010059766.1, read on the forward strand.
TGGTTATCCATTTTGCTTATTTATCTTGTTTGTGTCCATGCTGGAATTGATTGAGCTGCCTATCTTTCTGTTTCTCAAGATTATGCTCCCTTTCTCCACCTCCTTTGACACTAATACAGTACATGTTTGTGATGGTCTGTGAAAGGATGAAGTCATGCTTGTTTCTATTTAAATCTCTATTTGTGTTCCAAATTAAATTCTAATACATATTTGTTTGTGAATTACAGAAATCAGTAGGATAACTTACTCTTTTTATATGTGTGCTTCAGTTTTGGCTTAATCTTTGGGCGAAGTGGCAGTGGAAAAACAACATTATTGCAGGTTTGGATGTTCTATTGATAAACTGTACGAGCTGCTAGATTTCAGGTTCTTTTTGGTTGTAATTTGACTTATTTTCTTGCAGCTACTTGCTGGGTTGAGCAAACCAACATCAGGTTCTATTCTTGTCCAAAAATATGGGGTGGATGGATGCCCAACTCAGCCTGCTGAGTTATTACAACCAGCGCGTGTTGGTATAGTTTTCCAGTTTCCTGAGAGGTATGTAATGTTAGCCAGATCATGGGCTCTATTTCATGCTTTAGCTCATCCACTGTTAGATAGAACTTTCAGTTGAATCGTCAGAACTTAGCCAGCTTCAATTGTTGCTCTTAGGTCCTTATCTGAGCTGAATCCAAGACGTTTGCTTTCTAATGCCAATCATCTAGTTTTATGAAAAGATCTGTATGATAATGGACTGTTTATCTTTGCTTAATTGGTTATAAAGCTAGAGTTGCATTACCTTTATTGTACAGTACTATCATAGCTGGGTAATATGATGATATCTTACATTAGAAAAGCGTAGAGGGAGAGAAGGAAGAAAGTTAGAAAAAGTCTGTTGAACAGGATCACAAACTTCCTTCTTATATATGGAAAGTTCAATAGAAATTGTTTGCTAGTACACATTGGTTTCACTTGAAAACTTTTAGTTTTGTTTAAATTAGGTAACTAGGTTACAGCCTGAAACTATAGGCATATATGTTGAGGTTATCTGAATAAAAAATTCACTTCTGTACTTTCTCTTGTATTTTTCACTCTGTATTTTCTCCCGATTTCATTTTATTCCTTCCTAATGCTCATATTAATTCTGTGATTACTCAATGTCTATAGTGTCTGGCTGCTATTTTTCTTCTTTCCTGCCAGGTTTTTTTTGGCTGATACTTTGCTAGAGGAGGTAACATTTGGCTGGCCGAAACAAAAGGGTGCTCTTCAACTACGGGAACATCTTGCTTCAAGTCTTGCACGGGCTCTAACTTGGGTAATTGTATTTCTCTTGGAAAGTTATCTCTTTGTCCCAGAAGGAGTTCCACATTGATACTTTGCCATGTCACAAACCAATTGTACTTTCTTTTGTCATGGTAGTAATATTTGTTCATGTATGCCCTTAAGGCTGATTCATTGATTGTAATAGTACTTGCTTTAGGGAAAACTAGGGGGCCAATGTTTAAACTAAGGGGGAAATGTGCTTGTTGCATGAGCACACCTTAACATCTTTCCAGAAGTTCGTGAAGTGGAAGTTTATTTTTATTGAGGGAGCAAATCCCTTTTACTATGTTAGGACATGAATCACCTCTATATGCAGGTCTATTCACTTCTTTTATGTTATGTTCAAAACTATACTGACCAGTATATTTTCTGACTGCACTTGTTTTAACTTATTAGGTTGGTCTCAATGGCATACCCTTAGATAAAGATCCTCAGTCCTTAAGTGGTGGTTACAAGCGTCGGCTTGCGCTTGCCATTCAGTTGGTAAGCGCCTTGATTTAGTATCTGTTTAACTGTTTCTTTTCCTGATTCCTAAATTTTGTTTTGGTATAGTAATAAAGAGTTGTGTAGCTAAGGCGGTTAGGCCTCCCAAATTTATAGCAGTAACCTTGTCAATTACTTCAAATTTGTTTCAGGTTCAAGTCCCAGAACTGCTGATACTTGATGAGCCTCTTGCTGGTCTTGGTATGATGTTGCAATTGAATCTTCTTAGTCTATTGTTTAGGGTGCTTATGATCCAATTTTTTTCTTGTTAATCTTACTCTGTCGAATGTCGAGTGACATGGTGAATCGCCGGCTTATCAAGGGTCAAGATAGTTCTGCTCTGGCCTTTTTAGATGATTATTGAAGTCAACAGCTGTTATCGTGGTTTAAAAGCTCCGTGATGTTTCCAGAGGATGCCTGCTATCGTGTTGTTAAGATTTCCATTAGTTGTAAGTGCTTCTGTATTTATGAGGGCACCTTTTTTTTTTCTTTTTCTAATAGATTGGAAGGCCCGGGCAGATGTAGCAAAACTTCTAATGCATCTTAAGAAAGAGCTGACTCTGCTTGTTGTAAGCCATGACCTCAGGTGAGCTCCTTTTGTTTCTGCTCCTCCACATTCCATTTTCTAATACGTATGGTAATATTGTATTCATAACTACAGAGAACTAGCACCACTTGTTGATCGATCATGGAGGATGGAAGTTGGTGGGTTTCTCAAAGAGGAGCCTCTACCGTTGTGATACTATGGTTAACCTTGTCGTCCTGTTAGTGATAATATGCAAGCTGCTTGAGGTTTATACTCTATTTTCTACCTCTTAGTTGTGATTTTGTTGTTTGAGCTTTAAGTTTTAAACAAGAACTTTGTCTTCTTGTTTAAGTAATAAGCATATTGTTCAGAGTCACAGGCATTGTGGTATGTTACTATAAAAAAAATGGACCATGAAATGTGCTTTTAATATATGCTTTAAGTCGTCTCTCAAAAAAAAAAAAAATGTATGCTTTGGATTGTGTGTTGACCTGGCAAAGCTGATCCGACCCGAACGACCTGAGACCTGTCCCGTCTCGTCACAAATCTCAAAATTGAGCAGAACAGATTGTAACTAAAATGCTTTTCTGAAAATTTAGTGATTTGTCATCCATAGTGTTATGAAATAACAAATGTATCCTGTCAGCACAAGGTGGTGACAGCAAACAATTATGTTTTTAGGTCTTCCTGGGTCTCCCACATGGCTTGCTGTCTCTCTGTTAATTCTGTGTGTGAATACCAGAGTCCAGCAGTCACAGTCAATATTCTGGATGTTCTACATACCGTAATCTTATATATTGGGTGTTGATATAATATATATACTTTCGAGTTTGATGTATGTCCCAGTTCTTCATGGCCATAACCTTGTATGAAAGTTTGGATCCTGATTCCTGGTTTTGTGAGGAGCTCAACATGGCTTGTACTCTTTTAAATTTTGAAGCTTGACTAAAACTCTGTGACTGTGACTGACAGGCTTGTCCTACTCTATCTGTTAGTACAAGCTGTTAAAAAGACTGCCTCACTTATTGAGTATGTCAAGCCTGTCAGTCACAAGGTGCTTAATTATAGTCTACCCTCAAAGATAAATAACAAAGGAGATGAGAGGCATTGTAAGGGACTATTATATGGTAAAATACTGATAAAGTTACAATGTAAAAAATACAAGTTGACTGAATATAACTAAAAATTCAAATAACTCCTCGAAAGGAAAGAAGAAGAAAGCCAAGGTTTAGTTCAGATCTATTTTTATAAGAGGAGCTAGGGGGTATAATTAAGAGTTTCATTTCCAATGAAAAAAAAAAAGAAAAATTGTAGGTGTTATTATAGTTCGAGTAGCTTGTGAGCTTCCCAAGTCGAGCTTTGGTCAGCTCAAGTGGGCTTGCTAGGGCCTTAAGTTGGCCTCAAGCTCAAGTCAAGCTTATTCGAGTTGGAATTTGGCTCGGCCTATCTCTAGTACGTTGCAAACTGTAGTGTAGCATTCTTCTCATAGTCTCATGCTTTCTCCGTTTCTTCTTATTCTTCCCATTTGACCTTTGCACATATGTCAATGCACATTTTATATCTTAAATATCTTTGGTTAAATGTTAGTAAAAATTATAAAAACTTGATATTCTTAATCTACTCATTGATACAAATCAAACAAGATCCCATATGACTATATTTTATCTTATATATTGGAACTTAATTTTCAACTCAATCTTTACTCATGAATAGTGCCAAAAAGTCAAATGGGAAGAATAAGAAGAAATGGAGGGATGACTATTTACCTCTTCTCGATAACTCGAGTGCAATTCTATATTGCAAAAGATGTTAAGATGCTTTTCACATTCTTTATTAGCTCACGAGGTACTTTGCAAAAATAAAGAAGTGAGATCCTTACTACTGAGTACTTATCAATTATTGGTAAAAGATACTTACTGTTCACAAATTTCTTTCTATACTGTTTTTGGTTCCCGTGGCAAGAACTATTTGGTTTCCCCACTTGGAATGTATATGATCAATATCTAGTGTGCTCTGCTGGTTAGAACTTAGGTGAATTAGGCCTTACTCAAAGTCTGTCATGACTGTTGATTGAAAATGCTTAAATTGTCAATAAGGAACTGGATGTTTATCCGCCATGGGCTGTTTCTATAATGTTCCAGTGCTGAGAACTTGCTAGTAATGGCTGTTTGACCTATTTATAAATTTAGGAACTTTTTCATGTCTATTGTCAATTCTCGAACTTATTTGTTCTGTTACTTGACTGATCAAATAATCTATTATCTGGTCTCTGACAACTCTTTGTTAATTGACCCTTAAAACTAGTGTCAATTGATACTCATGGCTGTTACTTGGCCATCACTTCCAAACCCGAGGTCTAGCAAAAGTCACGTATAGGCTATGTTTGGTAGCATGTAATTACCATTGTAATGTAATGGTCTTTTAGCTCAAAAACGATGGGGAATAAAGAGGAGAAAGAAGAGTAACATGGTGTGGGATGTGTTTGATTACTTTTATTCATGAAATGGTGTTTACATAGGTTAAACTTGAATAATTTTCGTTACATAAATTGATGTAATCAATTACAGATTCCTCCATGACATTCTACTGTCTATCCTAATTTTTTTACTTTATTTGTACTACATGGTAGTTATTACATTGTAATGGTGATTACAACCTACCAAAAACAGAACTATTATGTCTGGTTCTTTGAGGAAATATAAGTACCGCTTGTTGATTGTAAGGGAAAACAAATTAGTATATGAGTGTATATTTTAATTTCTGTACTTTATAATGAATAATTTGCATAGTGTAAGTGGACAGGTTTCCCCACAGATTGTTGTTTCCATATCTGGGTCACAACAAACTTAATGTTATTTTATGTGTCTAAGAATGTAGTGTAATTATACACAGTAGTTCTGGTCATACAGAAAAGCATAAAACTAATTATTGTAATGATTATTACAAACATAATACAACTAAAAGGTGGGTTTGTGCTTCTGCATGAACTCACGTTTAATCATGTGCAATAGGAACTCTTACTACAAGCTCACATTCTGAATAAGATACTTTCTAACTGTAAACTCTTCATTCTTTTACAGCTCCAATACGAAATCTGCAATGGCCAAATATGGAATTGTTAGACAAGCAGATTGGGATAGTATAATGACTTATACTTGTTGCTCCACGAAGTTGTGATAAAGATGAATAGTATGATGGTTAAGTACTTGAAGTTTGGCTTTTATTGGGCTAAGTCCCACATTATTGCCTGAAAAATAGATTTGGATGTCTTATCTTTATTCAAGACATTGATTTTGCCATCTTGTTTCAAGGAGAGAAACATTTAAAAATTTATCATTCTGGTGAAACCCAGCCGATTTCCTTCCATTTTCTGTAAAGATGCATATTGAATGAGGGAGGTTTAGAGATGTTAGGTTTATATAATGTTATAATTGCAATTCTGTATGGCTCTCGACCCAAATTTGAAGTATTGTCTTCCAATCTGGTTACTTTATACTATCATTGTATGATATCTTCAAAACCATAAATATACTATGCTCACTTACATTCTGCATCGGTTTTGATCCAGTGCTCCCTTCCTGTCCAGCAGCTATTCTCTTTCTGTGGAACATTCAAATTCTCTGTGGTGGTTGCGTCTTGAGCTAGTTGCATTTCAGTCGTAGAGCAACGATTTTCTTTTTTTATGGGAGGGCCCCCAAATCCCAATCTATTGCTTTCTCTGCTGAGTTTAGAAATGGATTTCTCTAGAATCTTCTTGTTTTCATAGCTGCTAAACTTGTGGCTCTCCTTTCCAGACTTCCTGATTTCTGGATGAATTTTCTTGTGGAACAGCTGCTTGATCTGCAAGGATTGTATTAGGGTACTTGTGTTTATGATCTGCCAATATACTAGTCAATCAATCAAAAACTGTTGGAAAACGGGTCTAAAGTTATATACCATACAACTGTTTGTGGTTGCTCCGTTTAAATAATTGCATCCATCTTTATCAGTTGTTGAAATGGTCCATGCTTAATGCTGTTTTTTTTGGTAACCCTTTTATATAAGTTTGTTAGTATTTCAAAATGCAAATGATTAAATAAATCCTTCAATCTCTGGGAAAATAATTAGGGTTGATTCACATGTTTTGCTTTATGTGTGTGTTGTTAAAATTATGGTTTAGTGCTTATTTGTCAAGTGTCAACAATCATATTGATTTTTTTTTTTTTTGAAAAACTAATTTTTAAAACCATGAAATCATCAAAATACAGATTTTAAAGAAGTTGGGGGAAAAGGGAGGGAGGAGAGATTCAGCTATCAAAAACATGTATTTGTATTTGTAAGTATTCTCTTGTGCACCCCTACCTGCCACTGTCCCCCATCTTTTCAATTATTTTGGGACTCTTTGTTGTCTGTATGCCCCTATTATCTGTCTCTTTTGATCTAATTTAGTGGATGGGTTTATAGTTGCTTCTTTAAGCAGGCTTGGCACACAGAATATGAGTGATCATGCCTTGTCACCTAATTCTTTATGAGGCATATGCGTATCCTGTATGTTATTCTTGTGCATTAACTTTTGTCGGAGGGATGTTTTGGCAGTGTATGAAATTAATATCTAGTGATATTTGGAACTGCTACTTGAACTAGAGTGACATCATGTACTAAACCACTACTTAGACTTGGGTGAATCCAGTTGCTGTGAACTTACCTTGCTTAGTTTTGTCAGTGTCGGAAAAGACTCAGCTCCACAGCCTGTAGAAGCAGGAGAAATTCTGGGACAAGTTGGAGGCATTAGCAGCTTTTTGGTCACGAGATGAGTGGATGATTTCATTTCTTTTGTGGGTTGTTTCAGGGTTTCCTCATCCTTCACTAAGGAGCCTCTATCCATTATTCTGATTTTCTGAAATAGCTTGTGCAAGGGCGCCTTCTCTTTCTTTGCCTTTTTCTTTTTTTCCAGGTGTTGAGTGGATGACCCAAGAAGATAACCTTGCAGGGGATACTCTTGCATTTTGACAGAACTGTACTCACCGGAATTTTCCTTTACATCATCACTGAGGGTAGCAGTAACTGCTTGACTGTCCCTGTTTGATACCTCATTGTTCCGTTCTAGCTCTGTTTCAGCAATGAGGAATTTCTCCAAAGCTTCATTGATGATCTTCAAGTCATATTTGATCTCTGACATCCCATCTTCATTTGTTCTCTGACAAGGCGAATCAAATGTTGGTGTTTTGGGTTCTGTTATTGGCTCCACACTGAGAGTTCCAATGGTGAGAAAACCTGGGAATATATCATTGGATTCTCTTTTGTTAACTCCGTCAGAGTTCTCAGCATTTATTTCCTTGAAGTGATGTTGACATTGGTGTCGTGATTGCTGCTTCATTTTGGGGGAGTTGATTGGTCTAAAATCATAGTCTCCCTGAGTGTTTGGTGGTGATACCTGCAAAAAGTAAGTGGAAGAGCTCCCTGAAACCAGAAATCGAATCAGAATTAGTTATTGTTGGTAAGATACAGAAGTCACAGATGCATATATGAAGAGATCTCACATGAATGATTACTGACATTCACATGTCTGAAAGTTCAAGTTGTTGCATTGACATAATACTCAATGCCACCATGAAAACAGTTGCAATTCAATAGTTTTTATAACGAACTCAAGTATAAAAAGTCAAGAAAGTCAGTAGTATGAACATGATATTGCATGGATGGCTTGTAGAAGGATTTTGAAGGTTGCTTTGCTGCTAAAGTTCCTGCAGGATTTGAGAAAGCAGTGATACCTATAGCTGAATCCTTGAGTGAGTCTGTGTTGTTCGTTTGTGACTTCCGGTGCATCCAGCTGAGTAACTGCATGTATTTCCACATAAAATTAGAATCATATTAGATAGGAGGAGGTTAGATATTGGTAGAGGAGGAGTCTGACAGACCTTCATTGTGATGTTTTCTCTGCTTTCTCAAACTTGCAGAAAGTATACTTCACTTCCAGAAGTATTATTTGTGAGGTTTTATATAAGGATTGCGCTCTAGTGGCCACAATAGACAATCCACTTGACCTTAAATGATTGAGAAAGCAGTCTCTAGATCAGAACTCTGAAGAAGGGGAGACAGTGGGAAAAGTACAATTTAGGTTGGCTGTTCTTGTCATTGTCAACATCTGCTTAGTTTCTAGGTTTCTGTATCCACTCCCCAAGTCTCTGTATGCTGTCAACTAATGTTTACTCTCTTAGGTGGTGTTATAGAATGTAGCCATGGTTTGCTTTTAGTTCCTATAAAGGTAGGTCCTGCACCGTGAGTTGGTTAGAGTTACATACAAATCATGACATTGGCAGGTGCACAAATGCACAATCACATGATGTGTCTTTATCTAGTATTACTGTGTACTTTTTCTTTTACTGTACAATAATCATCTTACTTGCACATGCAGCATTTATTGTGGTTGACAGAGTCGAATCCCATGAGGGGTGGAACCAGGAATTTATCAAAGGGCCCGATAATCTATATTACATTTGTATAGACACCATGAAAATTTATAACGGGAAGGGGGGGGGGGGGGGGGGTCTGTTTACGGCCATGTATCTCATTGACAAGTTAGGATCAGCGTTTGATACTGAGTGGTGTCATTTTTAAAAGTCCCAACAGAACCATCTCCCTTCCTCGAATGTTCAGGTCACAAGTCACTTTTAACATACACGGAGAGGATTCGGGTAATCTCTATCAATTTCTGTTAGATCTTGATGATGATGGTGGTCTTGCTTGTTGCTTTGGAACGTCATGAATGGTAATATAGCGATATTGGCATGCTGGCTTCTCAATCTTGATAGGATTATATTGACCGATAAGAGCTGATGCCAATTTATGTTGTATTATGACATGATTTTGTATCCTTAATATGAATTATGTCATTTTCATATGTGATTATCACCAGACTAGTCTAACATTTTGCATTTTCATTTTTGCAACTTTGGGTTTGAGCCCTTTAACTAACGTTTGACCTTTGGTTTGAGAATTACTTAATTTTCACCATTTGGATTTGATGATTGTGAAGAGGGAGGGGGATTTCTATTTCTGGGAATTTTTGAGCAATGTTTGTGCTAATACATAGTACATTTGAGCATGTGCTGAACAGATGATGCCTACTGGAACCGTGAAGGGCTTGGTGAAACCTTCTTTTTATATATTTTATATGGCTTTGTGTGGGTATGTTTCATGAATCATAACGATAATGCCGTACTAAAATGTTATATTAACAGAAGTGTCTGCGGTAACAAAACATATTATTTACATGTTTCTATAATATCTTGTTTTATTGTTCTGCATTATTGCTCTACAATGTCATCTTTTAGATGGCCTTAAGTTCATCATGATTGATAGTACATGCCTAATGGTGTAGCTTGTTCGTCATATTATACTTGACATATTTGAGAAGGTTGGATGCCTTGATTTAGAATGTGGATCTTTTTTCACTTTGGGAAGGGTGTCTTGGTTCGTGATTATCCACTTTGGCAGTGATTGTTATTTAGCTAAGTTACTCTACCGTGATTTGTCTGTTGTTATTGTTATGAAGCTCTTTACATGCATATGAAACCCCTTCTCTGCCTAGTTGCCTTCTTGTCGACCTACGTGTATATATGTGCACTCCCCCCGATAGTAAATGAGTTAGCTAGCTGGTTGAGTAGATGTCTGACCGGTGCAACTTGTATGTGTGGTGGAGAAACTTGTGAAAGCTAAGGAACAAAAGTTCTGTACTTCCTTGTGGGTGAGATGAACTACCTTGCGGGGTCATTTGTGGAAGCTGGCTGTACTGTTGAGTGCCGTAACTGTGCAGATAAGGGTTGTGTATTTGTTTGAGCCTGCTTGGGTTTATATGTCCTTTGTTTAGAGTAATACCAGTTCCTTCAATTTCTCTTTAGGCTTTAGTTATGCTGAAATCGGTCCCTCGATGCTGACTTTTCTGATAGGCAATTTTGGAGTGTCTGTTGCAGGGTGAAACGGAAGCTCCTCTCTGATGTAAGCCTTGCCGCAAACAGTTTAATGCTAGGATATGGAAAAAATTTCCCTGATTCATATAGATGGAGAAGCAACTTTTATATGCATGGGAGTCACTGGTCTCCGACTGTGTGGCTCCTCGAGCGTTGCGATAAACATTGGATGTTCAGTGCTTAAATGTCTCAAGTTTAGCAATGAGTTTTAGATATGTGGGTGACTCTGGAATAAGTAAGAGTAATGTGACTGACTCGCCTTATACCTTGTTGGTATCTGTTTAAACATTAAGATGAGATAAAGATGACATAAGATTACGCCTTCAAGGTTTGGTAGGAAGAAGAATCAATGACTTTTGTGATAGAGATGTTGTGATATAATTATCAATACGTCTCTTTTAGCACAAAAATAGAGAAGTAGGGAAAATAGGAAATGTCATGTAAGGAGATATAATTACCATTACAAAGTGATGGTTTTCATATATGAACTCCTATTATGCTCATTGTTCAAGTTGATTTCATGTTATCATCATTATGAGTAGTAATCAAATACATCCTCGTCCAAATTAGTCTTTTTTCTTTTTCCTTTTTTTTTCAATCCTATTGGAACTAGAAACATTTTATCATATTACGAAATTGATTACGTGTAATCAAACATAGCCTATAAGTGATACTGGCTAGCTGAAGTGTGCCTGACTTGGTGCAAGGAAAGGGATGAAACTGTTGGTTCTAAGAAAACTAAGTACTACAGTCTACAGTACATACTAGTCTAACTTCAATTGTTTAACTTCATCTATACTTGTAAAGCTATCTAGATGTCGCTGATTCACCCCTTTATTGTTTTCAAAGATAATGCAGACTGTTTGATGGTAGGGGTACTAGAAATAGCCAGTGGACCGGTTCGCCCTGGCCCGCTATTGTGGGCCTTTTATATTTTCTAATGGACCAGTCGGGGTAGGCTCATGATCAGTTCAGGCTTGGGCCGATCCCGATTTAAAAATAGGTTTTGGATCTTAGATCCAGCCTGATCCGGTTATCGACCTAAGCCCTGGAGTTGATCCAGGCCTCAATAGGCTTGAACATTTGGATTTTTGATTTTTTTTATTGTTGGACTCCAAACGGTTAAAATAAGGGAGATGATATAGGTCTCTCCAGTGGCTACCAATTTGGTAGCCACCCTCTCACATACATTTTTAGTTTTCTAGAATTAAAGGAAAATTAAAATGTAGTAGATGTGAGGGGGTAGTTCCGGGTGGGTGTCCTTAAAATAATTGATCTTATATGCCAAATCACTACTCCAATTTAAGAGACTTGTATTATTTCCATCACTTTTACTCTTGTTTAGTGTTTTTCTCTCTCATGGACTTAGTAAAATAGTTGAAGACCTTTTCAAATTGTTTTATAAAGATAAATGATTTTAGAAGATCATAAAATTTATTGTTGTTGATGATAACTTAGCAAGAAAACAGCTAGAAAGTCATTCTTTTACAATCTAGATCTGCTACTTTATTTCCTTTTGAAATTTTGTTCTATGAAGTCCTACAATAGTTCATTCTTCGTCAATGGTTTGTCGAGTAATTATCTTTCTTATGAATAATTAGGATGTTCCCTCGAAGAAGACTGTATATTGAAACAACGATTGAATAGATAATATACATAATTATTAGATAATATTGGAGGAGATTTATTTTTATTCTGTTAAATTTGTTTTTGTTGTATTTTGATATCAATTGTAAATATCATGAGACTATAGATTAATGGAGCGATGATGGGTCAACAACCCCTTTTAGAGAGGTTTACTAAATTGCACAAATAAAGACCAAAAGTTGTATAATAACATGGGTAAAAGTATCCATTCTGACCGACAAGAGTGATTTTTTTTTTGTTTTTTGTCGTCTAGTGTACAATGAGTGACCTCCTTCAATAGAGGCTTTTAAATAATAATAATTTTACAAATTTATGAAACCAACTTTATCAACCTTTGTTTCCTTTAGAAAAACAGTGTTTACGAATTTGCTTTACATTTGTACATTGAAAAAATCAATTTTAATTATTGAGAAATTATTTATCGGTGTAGGAGTTAGGACTATCATTTGGTGTGTAGTTAAATCAATGAAAACACGTCATTTGGATAATTAAGGAAACACACTCTCATTTCTGCTCGTTTCATCATTCTCTCCTTTTCTTGGTAAGTACCGTCTTATTTCCTTTTCCTTTTTCAATTTTTATAGATAAGAAGTGATTAGGTTGATTTATGAAACCTACAAAGTCCTTTTTAGAAAGGCGAAACAACTCTAAATCGATAACTAAGAAAAAAGCAGGGTGTAGGGGAGGGGAGTAGGAAACGGCTCGAAAATGTTAGATGGTATGCTATTTTATTCTCTTTCCAAAAACAATGATATATGTTGACCTTGACGGATAAACGGAGAAGAATCATAATATCTGAAATCAGAAGCTAAATTTCCCAAGGTATCTTCTATGTACTCCAAATAGAATTAATAACACATACTTAATGATATTAGAACTATCCACCTCTTGATCTGAACAAGTACATCCGTGTTCTCAAGGACTACAACTTCTGCTTGAAGAATAACCGTAGATATAAATTCTTGCAGATTTCACAAATGTGCCGCAAGAGAAAGGGAACAAAGGAAGCATTCCCAATTTCCCAGTTTTCCTCTCTGACTTCTGCAGTCTGCAATACCCGCCCACATTTCTCCTATCACTGTCCTCTTAGCGAAATCCTAACGCAGTACTCTGTCTATGGATCGTATAACAAGAATTTCAGTGGCGTAATATCCTGTCATAGCAAAAGCAATATGACTTAAATATTTCTTGGAACTCTCAATCATCGCCCATTTTCTGGAAAGCTAAACATGCATGATATTTATGTGGAATCTTCATACGTAATTTACCGGAATAATTATTATTCGTTGAGTGAGTGGTATTTAGGTCTGTTCTCTACCCTGTTTTTTATTTTATTACACAGAAAGTTACAAAAATTACAGAAAAATACAGAAAGTTCAGAAAAGTTACGAAAAATATAGAAAGTTCAGAAAAATTACAACAAATACAAAAAAATACAGAAAGTTCAGAAAAGTTACAAAAAATATAGAAAAATACAGAAAATTCAGAAAAATTACAAAAAATACAGAAAGTTCAGAAAATGGCTTTTAGTGTTATAGTTATTATTATT
>CAAKMY010059798.1:373-12680 GCA_901111285.1 Corrigiola litoralis
AACTAACTTAGATTGTTGCTTAATCGCTATTCCTGGAAACCAGGCTAGCCTTGGCTCATTACTCCGTCTAGGATTCATCATTAGGCGTTTAAGACAGTGTGACACATTGGGGTGTCTACACTAAAAATGTGCCAGTGAAAAGAATAAAACGGGTGTTTTAGCTGGGATAGGATAAGCAAGACCACTAAGCTACACTCTCATTGTTGCTATTATTCTAAGGCTAGTTTTTATTAACCAGAATATCTCAGGTAATATGGGCTCCAAAAATTTAGGGCCCTGTTCCGTCGCTCACTCTGAACAAGCTCTTAGCCGGGCCTGGGTCTTGATAATTCATCCCAAATACAAAAAAACCTCATTACAATAAAAATAGCATCTTGCATGTTAATTAGTTCCAACGAACTCGGAAGTCCAAATTCAATTTTCACTTAACATCCGAAAGGAAATTCTTTTAATAAGCACAATCATAAAATTTACGACTCGATTTGTTAATCAAACTCACCATATCCCTGATATTCTCAAGAGTATCACATATACATCCAAACCAGCCTCCACAACCAAATTTATAACGTGCATACACCACCTAGTATGAAACAAAGTATTATTAGTAACCAACATAACCATTTTGAACATCATAGTTATATATGACATTATCAACAATGAAAGTAAGCACCTTACGCTGAAGTTGCCACTGACTCAGAACGACAAAGACCTCACTAACAACATTATCACCATCATATGGAGGGTTGTTTCTCTTAATCTCATAATCGCTTTGTGCGATTTCCAACTACTATCAACAAAGTAAGTTGTGATACAAATATAATGTTAATGAGTATGTGATGAACTCTAGTCATTTGTGATAAAGCATATACGATCATGAATCTTAACTAACATATTTATCAGTTTTGATCTATTGGGTGATAGCAGAATTTTGATTGATCTTGTCGATTGTGGATAATGGATAATCGAAGTGGAAAAAGGATTGTGGAGATCACGTCACTAGCATGTTTTCTCACATGAACCACGATTACCAACTTCTCTGCCACATCAACCAAGACCCACCATAACCAAAACTGACTCCCCAACCCATGACAATCCCACACCAAGAACAAAATTGAGTCGCACAAACTCCAAACTTGTAACCATGAACTCAGATTTCAAATATTGGTGGGGACATTGGTTGGTTGATGTGCTCTATTTTATAGAGCATAACTTAGCATTTCTACTCTACTTTGGACACTTTTAGACTCGGTTTAAATAGTAATTCCCTTGGTTTGTACTTTAAGTTAATGCAAAGGTATACTTAACACTGGAGAGGGGGGGGGGGGGTGAATTAAGTATCCTTAGATGTCTACCAATTTTGTGGATTTTAAACTTCTTCAAATAATTACTAATATGAAGGACCAGTGACATAAAGGATGGTGCATATACCAGCAATAAACAGTTTCTGAATCACTGGTGTTAGTTTTAATGCACACAACAATATGAACAAAACAAGATAATTAAACAAACAAATGAACAGACAGATTAAATGAGGTTTGACCTTAACTCAAGGTTTACGTCCTCCCTACCACACTCTCAACCAAATTTACTATGAAGAAGAGTGTACACTTATGTCAGATCTCAACCCTAAGAACTAACACAACTTGAACAACTCAGATCAAGACTTTTAAGACTAGCTCTAGCATATCCCCAACACCTAACTCTAAATGTTGCTAAAACAATCAACATAGACTGCTCACTAGTGTAACAACCCTATTACACATTACAACCAGAATGAAAAGATACAAAACAAATGCTATCTCAATGGTGCTTCTAGTTAAGTATAGAGATACACAATTAAACCTAAATGACCAAGTGACCAATACCTTCCTTGCTTGGCTGAATGAGAATATTAAGTGCTCAAAGTATTGGAGTTTTGCTTTTGTAAATGTCTGTTCTCAAAATGCAGTTTTTTGCAAAACAAACTTGGTGATTTTTCCTACTGGAATATAGATAGTATATATAGGGTTTAGTAGCAACGTGACAAATAAGAATTCAAACCCTAACAACTTCGGTTAAAACAATCAGTAGAAAAACCTAGTAAAATATAGGATAGAGTAAGATAGAGTTTTAATGAAATGCAATCCTTTGACAAAAACCGTGTTATCGTATGAGTTATATGAAACATACAAATCTTCACTGGATATAATAACCTTTCTGATAATATTAGTAAGGCATTTCGAAAGCTCATAAACAGTTTGGAAATCATAAGATATTTTTGTTAAAAATACTCTCCAATACTGAAACTACCTGATTTGAGTACGAGCAAAGATTTGCTGGTGCATCAGACGTTTTGTTTACCATAGCACTTCTCCTCATCAACCTGAAATAATAAGAAAGCAATTGTTCTCTTGATCAATACAATGAACTAACACAAACTCCTAAGATCTATACATCATCATGATATCTTCCTTGATCTTGATCACCTTGTTGTATAGACTGAGCTTAAATTGAAGCTTCATTCTTCTCATATGAACTCGGATTGTATTACATATTCGTTCATCCTTGTGCTGGTGCTTCCATGACAAACTTCTTAATCAACAAACTTCTTTACTGCCTTCTATCATTGGTCCTTGCGTTGGTGCTCTTGTGTTCTGACCTTGTATCATATCTGTACTCATAACAAACATTACACTTATCTTGGAATCATCAAAGCATATAACATGTTAACAAATTCCCCCTTTTTGATGATGACAAACACTTGCCATTTAAGTGTAATCCTTTTTCCTTAAAACAGTTATGAACACATCACAAATATCAAATATGATTTTGCAAAAAGGTTAAGCATGTGATCTGTAAACCAATCATAACAATATGCACAACCCTGAAAGGAAAATTGGATATTAGAGTCATAAATGGCTAAGTCCTTTTTCCCCTTATGACATCATCAAAATGCTCAAGTTAAGAAAGTTAGCACAATCAGTTCAGCAACAAAATACCAATGCACACCAAAAGATCTTAAACATCACATTTAAAAATATGTAAAAACACAAGCAATTCACAATCCAAGTTGTTTATTTAATACAGACCATGCACACTACTTCTGGAAAAGGCTAAGAGGTTCAGGTTCAAGGTGGAAATGTATTTAGTCTGAATCTGTTTCTATTCCATCTGCGTCTGTTTAATAATTTGAGTCTCGAGCTATGTGTGGAGCTGATGGTTTAAGGTCTCCAGGATGCTCATCTGGAACAATAACCCCAGGAATGGACATGATCAACTATTTCAGAGAACCTAACTCTTTCATAATCAAATTGAATTCAGTGGAGGTAATGTACTGAAATGGAGCAGCAACACTTGATGTAGACACAATAGAGACATCAGCACCAACATTAGCACCATGTACATGTGCATGCTTCACTTGATTAGAACCACCATCAGCATTCGCTACTTCATCTTCCTCTTCCTGACCAACTTTCCCAGCATCCTTAGCCATGACAAGCCTTCCATCAACTACCACTATCTCCTTTTGAGCCAACATCCTATCATTCATTAAAGTCATATTGCCTGGCTTTCCTAAGAAAGGTACTACATATGAAGCCATAACTGTAGTCAACCCAACCACCATAAGGCAAACCACGATCCCTGGTTGAGTTCACTACACGATCGAACCATATGCTTCATCATCAGTCCTGGTAGGTTGATCTTCTCATGCAGAATCAGCATCAAGACTAGAGACACATCCAACATAGTCAACCTCAGCCTTCCTTCAGTTTTAGGCACTATACAAGTCATTACCAGCTGAAACAACAATCTTTGTTATGCTGGAAGCACCTTAAAAATAATACTCAATGTACAAGCATAAATACCTCTAGTAATTGCTTCAAAAACAGCCTTCTCTCCTAAATTCCTAGGGTAGTGATCTTTAAGCAATTCAACATATATCCCTTATTTGGAACTTCTAATATTTCAGACGGTATATCAACAGATATCCTAATATGCTTCCCTTTAACCATGGACTCAATAAATTCTCCTTTCTTCTTAGTTTTCAAGTTACAGTAGAATTCTCTCACATGATCCTCATACACATCATATCTCCTACCCAATAAACTACCCCAACCCTGAAAAACAATAGAAGCCTTTATACCATAGAGTTGTGGTTGTTGCAGACATGCATGTGGGTAAATTCTGCCACTAAGAACTCTTCTAGTTCTTGAATTCCTCGTATATTTTGGTTGATGGTGATTATGATGGTGCATATTCAACCTTTTCCTTTCCTTTCATGGCTTTGTTACCTCTTTTCTTCATTGGAGGCTCTTCCTCCTTATCAGTGATCTCACCTTTCTGTTTATCAGAGTCACTTGAGACAGGAAACACCTTCTTTCTGGCTGTTGTCTTGATCCTTTTACCTACTTCTGGCAGTGGTATCAAAGTTGGGTTTAGCACCTCTGCTGGAATATCAGGAACAATTACTTTTGTTCTTGGAGGTTGAATTCTACGTTTTGCTGGTGCTGCTGGTTGCTTTTTCCCCCTTTTTCCTTCAGCAAAATCTCCTTGTCCTTCTACAGTGTTCAACATCTACATTGCACTGGCATCCTCTTTAATTTTCTTAGAAGAACTTTCCTTCCTTTTATCCCCCTGTTTATAAACTGCACTTTCATCTCTATACTCACTGGGCTTACCTCTTCCCTTGCATGCACCTCTTCCTCCTATGAATCCGAGTAGTTCATGATCAAATCAAGTCCCCCATATGGTCTATTTTCGGTTGGCTCAATTGATGGTGCAAGTGATATTTGTGGTGCATGAGTCGATGGTTCTGGGGTTGATTTCTCTGTTTGAGGAGTTGAATTTTATGTATCAATGTCTATGGGTGAATCAGATGTGTTTGCAAACTTCCTTAGACACCTCTTTCCGATTCATTTTCTGAGTTTGAGTTTTGTAGATGAGTTCTGTTTTTTAGAGAGAGAAGAATAATGTGGAGGTTTGGTAAAGTAGAAATTGTGAGAAGTGGATTTCGGAGTTTAGTGATATGGTGTCTATATATATAGAGTTTTAGTCACTGTCAAATTCCCCCTCAAAATCACACCTCATACTTCAACTGTAACGGATATATTTCAATATTTGACCGAGAATATCAACAGATTTGTACATTGTAACGTCTATATTTTTAATCTATTATTGATGGTGCTTGGACTGGTGCTACCACAAGTACATCACATGTCCCTGGTTCTGGTGATAATGTTGTTGCTGGTATTAGTAGGTGATTGGTTCAAAAGAGAAGAACTTGTGTGCACAGACCATAACTTTTCACAACTCAGCAACTTAGGAAATGTGAAATTAAGCATAGTACTTGCCACATCACATAATGTACTCCATCTAAACATGAGATAATCTAGTCAATCATTGAAGAAAGGGATATAACACTCAATTCATATAAACCAAACCAAGATCCATTCTTAGTTTTTCAAAAACGTTCTCTGCTCAGGGGTTTGGTGAATATGTCAGCAATTTGATCATCAGTACCACATAATATCATTTCTACAAAACCTTTTTCAACATTATCTCTCAGAAAATGATGTCTTATTTAAATGTGTTTAGTCTTAGAGTGTTGAAGAGGATTCTTTGCAATGTTGATAGCACTAGTATTATCACATAATATAGGTACCTTATCAACCATAGTTCCAAAATCTTTTACCTGATGCATAATCCAAAATAGTTGTGCACAACAACTAGCAGCAACCACATACTTTGATTCAGCATTTGATAGTGCTATTGAATTTTGTTTCTTTGATCCCCAAGATATCAAACAAGGTCCAAGAAAGTGTGCCATACCTGAGGTGCTTTTTCTGTCTACAAGACATCCTGCATAGTCAGCATCACTATATCCGTTAAGGTCAAAGCTTCCTCATTTTGGATACCACAATCCTAGTCCTTCATATCCTTTTAGATATCTTAGAATCCTGTTAACAGATGTTAAGTGAGACTCTTTGGGATCAGCTTGAAACCTAAACACATACACACACTAAACACAATATCTGATCTACTAGCAGTTAGATATAGCAATGATCCAATCATACCTGTGTATGTCTTTTGATCCACCCTTTTAACTTTTCATCCTTATCTAACTTGGTAGCTGGTGCAATGGGAGTATCATAAGTCCTTGATTCTTGCATGTTGTATTTCTTCAACAGTTCTTTGATGTACTTCTGTTGGTGGATGATTATTCCATCATTTATCTGTTTGATTTGTAAACCTAAGAAGAAATTCAGTTCTCCCATTATGCTCATTTCAGATTCACTCTACATTACGTCAGCAAAGTCCTAACATAGCTCTGCATTAGTAGCACCAAATACAATATCATCAACATATATTTGTACTACTAGAATGTTTTTACCCTTTTCTTTTAAAAACAAAGTTTTATCAACAACTCCTCTTTTATATTCATTTTCAATTAAAAACTTTGATAACCTTTCCTACCAAGCTCTGGGAGCTTGTTTCAATCCATATAATGCTTTGTCAAGTTTAAAAACATAATCAAGATGATTTTGATCTTCAAATCCAAGTGGTTGTTTCACATAAACATCTTCTTTTAAAAATTTATTAAGAAAAGCAGTTTTTACATCCATTTGAAATAATTTGAAATTCAAAATTCTTATTTCTTCCAATCTTGCAACTGGAGCAAATGAATCTTTAAAAATCAATTCCTTCTTCTTGATTGTAACCTTGTGCCACCAATCTGGTTTTATTCCTTGTAACCACACCAAGGTCATCAAGTTTGTTTCAGAAAATCCATCAAGTTCCAATGATGTTGGTCTCTTCTGGTCTTGGAACCAAGTTCCACACTTTGTTTCTCTCAAACTGATTAAGTTCTTCTTGCATTGAAACTATCCAATATGCAGTTGTTAGTGCTTCTTCAATATTCTTTGGTTAAAAATCACATAAGAAGCAATAAAAAGCACATGAATTTTGAACTCTACTTCTAATTTGTACTCCTTTTGAAATGTCACTGATAATGGTATCAATAGGGTGTGACTTAGTAATTCTTGGATTTATAGGAGTATTAATTAAGGTTTTAGAAGATATATTAAGTACTTACTTGATCATTGTTTAATAGAATTGAACCATCAACAATTTCTGGTTCATCAGGTGTATCCACTGGTGCTTGTCCTGGTTCTTTAGAAGTGCCATCGATAATTGCTTGTTCTTCTCCTTGAATAGTCCTATTTCAAATTCATCTATTTCATGCATAGACTTATTCATAGTGTCAGTTTCATCAATAATCACATGTATACTTTCTTCAACACAATTTGTTCTCTTGCTGAGAACTCTATAGGCTCTACTCTTAGAAATATAACCAACAAAAATAGCCTCATCACTTCTAGGATCAAATTTTCCTAAGTTATGCTTTCCATTGTTATGAACATAGAACTTGCATTCAAATATTATCAAGTGAGCTAAGTTTGGTTTTCTTCCTCGAAGTAATTCATATGGAGTCTTCTTGATGTTTGGTCTGATTAGAGCTCTATTAAGTATGTAGCATGTTGTGCTCACTACTTCAGACAAGAAATTTCTTGGTAGTCTACTTTCTAGTAGCATGGTCCTAGCTACTTCCTCCAGTGATTTGTTCTTCCTCTTCACTACTCCATTCTATTGTGGTGTTCTTGGAGCTGAGAAATTATGAGATATACCATTTATCCTGCAAAACTCTATGTAACTGGAGTTATCAAATTCTGTTCCATGATCAGATCTAATAGATTTCAATTTTACATGTAGTTTATTCTGAAC
Source organism: Corrigiola litoralis (assembly GCA_901111285.1). Classification (NCBI taxonomy): domain Eukaryota; kingdom Viridiplantae; phylum Streptophyta; class Magnoliopsida; order Caryophyllales; family Caryophyllaceae; genus Corrigiola; species Corrigiola litoralis. Next base: position 8,135 of record CAAKMY010059798.1, read on the forward strand.
AGATCTAATGAGAACAATAAATTCATCAAAGATTTCATCTTTAGTAGTCAATAATATAGTCCAAGTATATCTAGAGAAGTCATCAACAATCACCAGCACATATTGATATCCTCTTCTACTTTTGACTGACATTGACCCACAAAGATAAATATGAACTAATTCTAATGGCTGTTTTGTACTTACCACTGTCTTAGAATAAAAAGAAGAACTAGTATGCTTGCATCTTGCACCTTCATTGCATACCTTATCTACTACAAATTTAATGCTGGGCAAACCAACAACAAGATCTTTGGTGGTAAGTTTTTTGTAATAAAATTTGACTCACATGCCCTAACTTCATGTGCCACAGCAAAGGATTATCTGTGAAAGCATTCATGCTTTGCAAAATTTTATCATGAGTAATAATTAGGTCTGTCATATACACATTGTTGAACCTTAGACCATCTAAAATACGTTTTCCACACTTCTCATTAGGAACAGAACAACCACTACAAGTAAACTGTACCATGTTACCTCTATCACATATTTGGGAAACACTTAATAGATTGTGCCTTAAACCATCAACTAGTAACACATTATCTATTGAGTGTGTGAGGAACTTACCTACCTTACCTGAAGCTGTTACATTACCTTTGTTGTTATCTCCAAAAACAACACTTCCTCCATCATAGGCTTTGAGTGAGCGGAACTTTGAGTTATCACCAGTCATGTGTCTTGAACAACCATTGTCTAAGAACCAGTGATTGTTTTCCCTCACTTTAGCCTGAAGTCAAATTAGTTTTTCAACTTAGGAACCCATACTTGCTTGGTTCCTTTGTTGTTAAAAGATTTCTTCTTTGGACTTCTTGAGTTAGCAACAAGAAATGTATTATATAAGATCAGCTTCATCACAAGTAGAACAGTCATCATCATGAATAGCATTCTGAGCAGTGTATATGTTTTTGTTGACAAAGTCCTTCCTTACTAAAAAGTGATCATCAGTATGACCATCATGACCACAATGAAGACATATTATATGTTCAGGAAGATCAACATACTTGGGTCTAACAAAGCTGTCAATCAAAGCTCTATCCATCAAAGGAAACACATTTTGAGGTCTGGCGCTAGTGTTGATCCTACTAAGCATATCATACTCAAATCCTAGACCAAACTTCAATCTGTTATTACTCTGACTAGTCGGTTCATCAAGGGACATTTCTCCTTTAAACCACTTTTGATTCTGAGCTTTAGAGACTTCAAGAGCTTTGTTCAACATATCAATTTTCTCAAACAATTGTTTGTTATGAGAAATCCGCATAGTTAAGTCCTTTTTCGTATATTTCAATTCTTTTGAAACTTAAGTATCTGAAGGCATCATTAAAGGGACAATCGTAGTCTTTGGTTCACAACTAGAGTGATCATGCGAATAAGTATTCTTGGAATCATTATGAGAGAGACTTTGTAGCTGTTTCTTTAAAGAAGCAAGTTCTTTATCTTTCTTAAAGCATTCGACATTCAAACAGTCTAGCTTATTCTTCAGTAAAAGCACTTCGGATTCTAGAGACTTACAACAATTCTCAACAAAACACATTTTTTCATTACAGGAAATTAGATCATTCTTCAAAGAATCACAAGATATATCAAATTTCTACATTGATCTAAAGCATATCAATCAACAGATTAGTAATTTTGTCTCTAGGAAATTTGTTTAAATCATTACTGATCTTAGAAACACTTACCTCATCAGTAATTTCCTTACTTTGACCATTTGTTGCCATGAGACATACCAGCTCTGGTTGTTGGTGCTTGTTTTGGTGCTTTTCCACTATAGTGAGACATAAATTAGCCTCATGATCCTCAACTGTGTCATCTTCTGGGTCTGATCCTCCCCATACTGCAGCAACCATGGCTTGTTTATACTCCTTCTTAACTTGCTCTCTCTTGTCTTTAGATTTCTCTTGGTTCCATTGTGGACATTTAGCAATCATATGATCTTTTTCTCCACACTTAAAACATCCAAGGTCAGTAGTACTTTTCTTATTGAAATTATTCTTACCTTTGAATGAGGAGTTAAACCTGTTCTTTGAATAAGAATTCTATCCAGAAGAGTTTCCTTTGAACCTGTTCTGATTTTTAAATCTGAACTTATTTAATCTTCTGGAGATCATTTCGATTTCATCCAGATCTGAATCACTGTCCTCATCACTTGTTTCAGCCTTTAAATCTAAACTCTTACTCTTATTTGATAAATAAGATTGATTAGCATTCAGAGTTTTTCATGAGTGGTTAAAGATCCAAAAAAATCAGAGAGTGTATATTTGGATAAATCTTTTGCCTCTTGAATAGCAGTAACTTTAGAAATCATCTAGTAGTGAGACATCTCAAAATGTTTCTAACCAGATCTTCAGTAGTAAAAGACTTTCCTAAGTGTTTTAGTTCATTTGTTATCTTAGTAAATCTATAAAACATTTCATCAACCTTTTCATCTTTGTTCATCACAAACAATTCATATTATTGCATTAAAATATCAATCTTAGCTTTCTTTACCTCAGAGTTACCTTCATGCGCCAATTCCATTGCATCTCATTGTTCCTTAGCATTCTCACATGCTAATATTCTATCATACTCATCTTCTCCAATCGCATATTGTATAAGACGATTTGCCTTAGCATTCTTTTCGACTTTGATGAAATCAACAACATTTTATTCATCTTCGGTGTTTGTGATCAATCTACCTTTCACAGTCTTGGTAATGGAAAATGGTCCATCACGTACCACCTTCCATACTTGATCATAAATTCCTTGCAAATAGTTGATCATCCTCTCCTTCCTGAACTTATAGTTCTTTCCATTGAACATGGGAATTGATGGAAGCTTGAGGTCACCAGATGCATGTCCTCCTGTAGACATCTTCCTACAGGGCTCTAGGCATTAACCTTTCGAGCTAACCCGCTCTGATACCAATTGTTAATGCAAAGGTATACTTAAGAGAGGGGGGTGAATTAAGTATCCCTAGATGTCTACCAATTTTGAGGATTTTAAACTTCTTTAATTAAACAATTACTAATATGAAGGACCAGTGACATAAACGATGGTGCATGTACCAGCAATAAACAGTTTCTGAATCACTGATGCTAGTGCTGGTGCACACAACAATATGAATAAAACAAGATAAATAACCAAACAAATGAACACACAGATTAAATGAGGTTCTACCTTAACTTAAGGTCTACGTCTCCCTACCACACTCTCAACCAAATTTACTATGAAGAAGAGTGTACACTTATGTCAGATATCAACCCTAAGAACTAACACAACTTGAACAACTCAGATCAAAACTTTTAAGACTAGCTCTAGCCTAAGCCCAACACCTAACTCTAGATGTTGCTTAAACAATCAACTTAGACTGCTCACTAGTGTAACAACCCTATTACACTTTACAACCAGAATGAAAAGATACAAAACAAATGCTATCTCAAAGGTGATTCTAGTTAAGCATAGAGATACACAACTAAAATCTTAATGACTAGATGACCAATACCTTTCTTGCTTGGCTGAATGAGAATATGAAGTGCTCAAAGTATTGGAGTTTTGCTTTTGTAAAGGTCTGTTCTCAAAATGTAGTTTTTTGCAAAACAAACTTGGTGATTTTTCCTATTGGAATATAGATAGAATATATAGGGTTTAGTAGCAACGTGACAAATAAGAACCCTAACAACTTTAGTTGAAACAACCAGTAGAAAAACTTAGTCAAAGAAAGGATAGAGTAAGATAGAGTTTTAATGAAATGCAACTTCCTTTCCTTTGACAAAAATTGTGTTATCATATGAGTTATATGAAACATACAACTCCTCACTGGATATAACAACCTTTCAGATAATATTAGTAAAGCATTTCGAAAGCTTAGAAACAGTTTGGAAATCATAAGATATTTTTTGTTAAAAATACTCTCCAACACTGAAACTACCTGATGTGAGTACCAACAAAGATTTCGTGGGGCATCAGACGTTTTGCTTATCATAGCACTTCTCCTCATCAACATGAAATAATAAGAAAGCAATTGTTCTCTTGACTAGTATAATGAACTAACACAAACTCCTGAGATCTATACATCATCATGATATCTTCCTTGATCTTGACCAGCTTGTTGTATAGACTGAGTTTACATTGAAGCTTCATTCTTCTCATATGAACTCGGATTAAATTACATATTCGTTCGTCCTTGTGCTGCTGCTTCCATGACAAACTTCTTAATCAACAAACTTCTTTACTGCCTTGTGTCATTGGTCCTTGCGTTTGTGCTCTTGTGTTATGACCTTGTATCATAACTGTACTCATAACATCTTGGAATCATCAAAACGTATAACATACTAACAATTTATGTACTTATTAAGGGAATTTATGATTTTAATGTACTAAAAGAAGACTAGGGTAATTTGTTCTCTTTAGTTCATCTTGGGCTATTATGATTTTTATGTTGGTCAAGAATTGATTAGTGGAAGAATTAAAGAGAACACAAATAAGCGTCTGTTTGGCCTAGTTTTTGGAAAACTGTTTTTACATCTCA
>CAAKMY010059798.1:12766-23339 GCA_901111285.1 Corrigiola litoralis
TGTTTGGCCTACTTATTTCTACACATAGTTTTTTCCTTTTTTAGAGACTTTGTGCATTTATGAGATAACAAAAGATTTTCCTTCTTTAAATAATAGCTTTTGCAAAAAACAGAAACAGAAGCAGCGTTTTGGTGCTTCTGTTTTTGGGGGTCAAAAATTGCTTTTTGGGTTTTTTAAAAACTATTTTGGGTTTTTAATAAGCACTATGTTTGGCCAAGCTTGCAACTTTTGGGTTGAAAAACACTTCCAAAACTTAGGCCAAACACATACTAAGAAAAATTCGAAGCTTATAGGGCTTTGCGACTCGCTAGAGTTATCCGCGAGTCGCGGAGGCAGGATCAATATGTATTTTGGACACACAACTCCGCAACTCGCGATACTGTTCACGACTCGCGGCTTTCGACTTTCGCGACATGCGTGGTGTTCTGTGAGTCGCGGACTTCGTATATCAGGATATTCCATAATTTACCCGATTTGTTCTGGTTTGCTATTAAGTTACCTATTTCTATTAAGGAACGAATCTAGGGTATATTTAACACTTATTAGCTTAGTTTTCGTTATTATTTAGTCATTATTCTAGCCTACATCTCATTGGAGGTTTTCATGTCTATTGAGAGCTAAACAAACTAATAATTTGGTTCATACATTAATTCGGGTTATATTAAATTGCTTGCTAGATTAATCACCTAGTCGTTTTTATATTAATCTATTGCTAGAGTTATTCAATTCACTGATGTGGTCAATAATCCATAGATAGCAATTATGTGATTGTTTGATACACGGACGTGGTTAACGGTTATATAGAGAGACCGATTAAGGTAGTTCAATATATTAGCGGACGTTGTATGTTGCATTTGTTTATTGAAATTCTTTTACATCAATGCGGCTATAACTTGAATATTGACCAGACGACTAGAATGGTTAGTAGGTAGGGCTAGTAATATAAGGACGTTGTTGTTTGATAAGATCAAAGAAGGAATAGGAATTATCTATAATTCCACAATAAAGTACTCGAAATAATGAGATTGGTCATGAATCAATGATCAATGATATATAACTTGATGATATGCTCTGTAACCAAATTACTTGTCTTTGATTGTTGAAACCAAAAATTATTTTCTTTATTCATTAGTAGTTTGATTAGTTGATAAATATTCATCATACAAATTCCCCATTTAATTGTGACAGTAAATACCGTAGACAACTGTCCTAGTAGATTCGAACCGACATGCCACTAATACTTAGGTTAGGTGAATGATCAAATAAATTAGGATATTCACACACGACTTTGTCCTACTATTGGTGGTTGTTGTGAGAATGGGGTGGGGTGAGGAAGAAGAGTTGGAAAATGGTATGAGCAAAGGGAGAGAGACATTAGTGAGGTGCAAGTGGAAAATAGGGTCGTTGAGTGAGGGGTCATGCTGTTGGTTTTGTGTGTATATGGGGGTCATTTGTGGATACGAGGCCGTGTGGGATTATTGAGATGGCTTGAAGGTGGTGGTGTGTGATGTGATGTTTTAAGCTTTTTTTGTTTTTAAAAAATTAAGTTTATTAAGGAAGAATACATATATCACTTTGTAAAGTAATTGTCGTGCTAATGTTGTATTGATTAGAAGCCATATGACGACATCTTCCATTGATCTCAAACATAGAGAAACACATATCAAACAAAGCTGATGAAAGAAATTCAACTCCAATAAATTTTAGATAATTGTAAAGTAGATTTGACTCTTTTACATTCCATCTACCATCATTGCTTAGTTATACAACTTTCCACGAGGCGGCCTATCAACCCATTATAGTTTTAAGGAGGAAGAGATTGACCTGATTCTGTCGATTTTAAACGGTGTTTTAAAACCTCTTGTACGATTCTATAAAGTACCCTAAACAACCTAATTAGGCACAATAATAATAGTTCCGTAAGGATAGACAAATAAACCACTAAGGGGACATATAAATTCTCACATACATGCGAGTCTCTATTATTTATAAGTAGGATAGTTAAAAAAAAGCATGATTAATGAAATCTAAGCAAATATATGGTCATTCTTGCCTAGAGAATTTATTCAATGGGAGAATAGGATTTAGAGAGAGGAAGGAAAAGGAAAGAGAGGCGTATTTCTAATATTTCGAAAGCTGAGGACTCTAGAACACCCTATTGGTTTGAGCATGAGATAGATAAGATTTATAATCTTTAGTTTTTTTAAGATAGATGAGAAAAACATTGATATATACTACTAATAAAATTTTTATTAGCTTTTAATGATGGTACATACATACAATTAATTATACCAAAACTTAATCTGTGATTGCAAGTCAAGGAAAATGATGTATAAACACGATTACCTCAAGAGAATCTTCGATAACATGACTTTAAGAGGGGTACATCAAAAAGAATAAAATACCTCGACAACTCGTTTGGTATGTCAAGCTTGAAATAGTGAATAAAAGTTGGATTTCCATTTGTTCAAATTCCCTTAATTGTTTTAGTGGTAATACCAATTGCGAATGTACAGTGTCTCAATTCTCATGCTCAATTCCTATTCCCATTATTATGCTATGTTTGGTAAAACTGAATGAACTGGTAACTGAAAATTAAAATGGTATTTGAAAACTGAAAAAAGTGACTCAAATCTTGAGGTGACTTAAATCTTTAAATAAGGTACCTCATATAGCTAAAATTTATTTCACAAAGTGTGATTGAGTGAATAGTNNCCCCCCTACTTGAACACACCCCACCCACCCTATGCTACCCCCCCGGATACGTGTGAGTCTCTGCCCTTCTGACCCCACCCCACCCTACTTTGTACAATACCAAATACTACTCATCCCCTTTTCGTACTGTACACCCTTTTTTATACATTTACCCAATGTTATACTACTCTCCCCCAAATACATTCAGACATGCTACTATGAATTGTTCCCCCCCCCCCCCCCGATACATCGTTTTTTAATAAATTTGAGGATTTTTAGGTCCAAACTTAGTTTTTTGCCATGTTTGAAATTGTTCACAATAATTTCATCATTTGGTAGTAGTATCAGCATATGTATGGTTTAATAATATTCCCTCTAATTTCAGTCTCCTTTCATCATAATAATAAACCTTCATCTCCCCATCATTTGTTCATCATAATAATTTAAAAGTTATTATAATAATCATTCAGCTTCTAGAAAAGTATGAAGGTATTATTGAATTCCCAAATTATGTTGTTTTATTAATGAGTTTTTTCCTAAGTTTTAGTTTAGCTGATTTATTGGTGTGGTTGTTTAATGAAATGTTTATAATTGTGTACATTACAGAGCGGTTCTAGAGGCAAAGATGTTGATGATTTATATAGCGTATCAAATATTCAACCGAAAGTTGCGTATGTCACATATAGTTATGAAAATAGCGATGGAATCTCAAACATTACTAGAGATGGGAAACCATGTTACTTGTCAGAGATTAGTAAGGTGAATTTTCTTACAATGTTTACTTGAACTTGGTTGTTTCGTTGAACTAATAAGATTGCTAATGTGTCTCCCACGAACAAACATCAAAATGCAAATGCCAATTGGAGTTTTTGTAGGATGCTGGGCGAACTTAACCTTGCAAAACGTGAAATTGTTCATTGTATGGGGTTTGGATCTCTTTTACAGTTTAAAGGAACAACTAATAATTGTGATTTATGTTGTTGGTTGGCAAGTAGGTTGGATAGGTATGGAAGGGTTTTAACTGGTTATGATGGTATGAAATTTTCTTTATGTAGCTATCAAGTTCAGTGGATACTCCACTAGGTATTCCTTTAGGGAATAAAAAGGTTCCTTTGGTAAAAGATGTTATGAAGAGATCTGTCTTGGAATGTAAATTTAATGACATACTGGGTAAATTTAATACTAAAGAGGTAGGGGAACCTGATATTGTGATAGAATTGTGTACTCTAGAAGAAGTTTTAAAGGGTGAATGTGAAAGGAAAGGAGAGATTTCAAAACTGCATTTTTTTTGTGTACTCTTTCAATAATATTGCGGCCTAGTCCTTGTAGTATAATTGGTAGTTGTGTACTTCCAGCCGCAACTGTTGCTAAGAAAACCATGAAGTATGATTTATGTTCATATGTTGTTGACATGGTTGTTGAAATATCAAATGGCGGTTATAGTGATGAAAGTTCACATTGTAGATGGTGCTCCATATTCTTATTATTAAGAATTAAATTGTATTCCTATTACATATTGTTATTATTGGTAAAACAGTAGGTGATATATTTAAAAATAAATGTGTAGATGCTTTATCTTGATAGATTGAATCGTCCTCCTGTTGGATGGGGAAATCATCCACGTATTAAGGAATGGAGTAGTGGGGATATGATGAGAGCTTTAGTTGAAAACAAATAAAGAAATGGAAAATTTGGCAGACTTGAGGTTAGCATTGTAGTATATCAATTTGACAAGTATATTTATTTAAACGAAAACATGAATCCTTCGACATTTATAATATAGTTCAGACTGTTGACGTTGTTTACGAGGATCTTCGGCATCCTAAGCAAGCTAGAGATATACTTGCTCCTACTGCAGATAATAGCAAATTAGTTGCCTTAGTAGATGAGGTATTTTTGCGCAAATAATTAGTTTGATTGTCCAAAGAGTAGAAATATAATACATTTGTTGATTGGTTTTTATGTTTGTGTGTTGTGAACGATTTAAGCTAGTTCGGTTATCTGTTCCTGCACTTCAAAAGTACATACGCGATTATTTGATTCCAGATATTTGGATGTGTTACGACAGATCCTGAATTGAATGTTATGAAGCATGATTGGGATGGTTTTGATAATTTGGTTCCTTGGTGTGAGAGATTTACAGATGCTGCTGAACACAATTGTGAAGAACTTTACCTTTTTGAACCTTGTAAACCCATACTTAAGGGAGGAAGTAATGGGATGGTTTAGGATATCGGCCAAAGTTTGTAAATTAGTGATGGTCCCCAGAAGTTTGTAATGAAGGTTCATTTTTATTTGAAATTTATTTTTGGTTGTATTAAGAAGATGGTGAATTTAGCATTGAAATGACAAACGTACTTTTCAATTAATTTATGGGTGTGTTTGCCGCACGAAAAAGAGTAATTGAGAACTGGAACAAAGATTATTTCTATATTTACCATTGAAAGGGGCAAAGTTGCTTTTAATTGAAAGGTACATACATCCCCATATTTGGTTACCCTAACCAACACAAAAACTTAACTAATGAGAGATATTCATAGTAAAATTATAACATATAATTGAACTAGAAAACATAACTAATGACTGCTAATCATGCGCCACCTAGAATCAGTTTGAGAGATTAGTGTCAGAGATATAAGCCTCATATAATTCTGTGTTTTTCTTCATTTGACCTCCAAAAAATATACCAGTGTCCTCCACAAATGTTTTGCAAACCCTTTGTAGTGCAGCCCTTGATCTTCTTATCAACATGCAATTTATCTCCATCCTGATTTGGTCAAGAGTGAACATGAAAGTGACCTCATCTTCCTCTTCAACAGCTGATATATCCTTGTAGTTTGGTTTTGTTATATGGTAGCATGTATAGCAACGGGTTTCCAGATATGCCCTCTCTCGGACCCTTAATGAATACTCACGCCTTGCCTCATTTATATTTAAATCATCACCATACATAGCAAGCAGATCTAACTATTTATCCTTAGTAACATCAAGCATCCACCTCTGACCATTATATTGCGCAATTTAATGAATAATGCTTGGATTTTCTTCTACAACAGCTGTAGTAATGACCTTATGGTGAGCACCTTCAATATTCCCTATTGAACGCCCCATTATGTGGTTCTCGCAACGAATCATGTTAAGAGCTTGCCTTTTACCTTCAATGTTGCGTCGAGTTTTGTAGGCTGCTCTAAGCTTCGGAGTTTGGATGCATAGGTGGTTGCATTTAATATGCAATTTCATTGACTGTTTTTAGCCTGTATTCCCACTCTTTTTCAGCTGTAAGAATGTCGTCATTACAAATTGTTCGTTGGTCTCCCCAAGGGGTGAAGACTTACAAGAACACATCATAATTATTTTCCAATCCACAATCATATCCTAAACCATGAAATATGTCAATTGGGGTATAAATGTTTAGTGATACATGATATAAAGGAAATTTAAAGTTCATGTTTTAGATGATAAATGATTCAGACAAATTTATGGAGTTAAACCATGAAAATAGATGTCTACTAAATGGTTCAGGCAACGTTTTTGAGGTAAACCATAAAATATGGTTCAAACAACTTTATGGAGGTAAGCCATGAACTATGGTCAACTGAATATTCCCTCCATTATCCATGGTGCCTAACCTTTATAATGACCTAAGTTAAGTTGGCGCCAATTTATCCCGCCAAAAGTTTCCCGCCTAATCAAAGCCCGCCATAATCTTCACCAAGGACCACACATGCCTATATTATATGTTGAATAAAATCCTCACCAGAACCCTTACCAAAGTACATGATGTCTAGCTCTTCATCCAAATATGGAGGTAATCCAATAAGTTGGTTAGAGTTTATTAACCAACATTGTCCCACTTGCAAGAGCAATTGTGACATAAAGATATCAAGGTCCACCTTAAATCCTAGAAAAGCTTACTTCAAATGCAAACTATTAGGGTATTTTACTTCCTTAATTAAGGAACATGTCATAGTTACAGCTGAGAATAAGCAACACAAAATCTATGCTCCATCTACTGAAGTCATTTGTCCACAATAATGGGAGTGCCCTTACTAATGAGGTCAACTCCCTGGTTGCATCCTTAAGGACTCTAATCCACATGTGTGTATTACTTTATGTTGTATTGTCATCTCTAGTGATGGTTAGTATTACACGTCAGCATATTTAGGCTATGCATGATTAGTCATAAATCATGTTATATTTGGACTTCAACAAATGTGAACTTGTAGTTTGTTGTTGGGTTGCCGGGCATTTGTTTTTGTTGTCTCCCAACTCAAATTCATGAGTAAATTTATCATTAACAACTTGTGTGCTTTAATTTGAACTAGTAATACTAAATTTGGTATCAGTCACTGCACTGAACCTGATAACTTTTCACTTATGAAAGAAGTGTAAATAAGAAATGAATTGAACTACCTGTAGGATTAGGAAATCTTAAGAAACACAAGGTTGTTTGCTTTAAGAAGGAGTCACAGGTAAAAAAAGACGTTACTTTAAACATGAGTCTGGCCATACAAATTTGGAGCAAAAAGCAACAAAACTTGGCGCCAAAATTAATGTAATAACAAATAAATATCAGCTAAACATCAGTGTTGTACCCCAAAACTAAACAGCCTTACAATATATGGAGAGTGCAGGATTTGTGTCACTAGACCTTCCTTAATTCTTATGCAAACCTCATCCACTCAAAAAAGACGATGACTATTCTATGCGGCAATCAGTGCAAGTACTACTTTGACTACCTCCAAGGACATGATGAAAGTATCCTTGTTCAAAAACCATCAGATTAGGAGTCTTTTTTCCCACTATCACAAGTAGTTGAACAATCTATCAACTTAGTGACTGTCACCAGAAGGGGAAATATATTTCTAGGTCATGTTCCCAACCTCACTAACAGTTCCCTTCTCCCTCTTACTTTAAAAGTATTCATTATGTGGAAGGTGAAGGAAGAAGTTGATGGAGATTACACGATGTCTGATATTATGTTAAACCTCATAAATGCACCACCACCTGTCCTTAGTGGTCTGAATAGCAGGTTCTATAATGAAATTCTACACATGTCAACAGAGGTAGACCCACTGCTAGGTAAGAGATTATATAAACTACACTTAGATTCATATGACGGCGACTTAACCACCTCAATTCCTGAAGATACCACTATTATTTGCTGGAACGCCAGAGGCATATGTCGTCCTTCATTCTCTCATAACATCAGACAAATATTGAAGGTTAATGCACCACAATAAATCTTCATAATTGAAGCTCGTTCAGGACATCAAAACTTTGGCATCATCATGAAGGACAATCTGCCTAACCATGAATTTATGCTATATGAAGGTAAGGGTTTTGTTGGTGGGTTGGTTGTGGCTTGGACAGACAACGACTTGGAAATGGAAGCTCACAGTAATTCTAATGACGGTAGCTTGATGTGCAGTGGTTCCATTAAGGTAATCATTCCAACCGATATTATTTATTTTTTCACTATGTTTGGTAAATGACTATCTTAATTTGTGTACTTTTGTCAAAATGAATGAATAAACTTAAATCAAGGCGTCGTCTCCTTAGGTAGATTTAAGTGGACTGTAACTGCTTAGGATGGTTTTCTGTTAAGTGGCATTTGTGGATGAAACTATGTTGTTTTAAGTTTGGGACTTTTGGGACTTTAGGGAACTGTTCGTAATCTTGTACTCTTGTACACCATAAAGTCTTAGCTTTTTTTTGGTAATGTAATGGCTTTTTGCCCATTTTCGTATCAATGGACTGACAGCTATATTCAGTAATGGCTATTTGCCTTATGAACATTTGATGCAACGTTGATAACAAAAAATACAACACCAATAATTGTTCATTTTAGAACAACCCAATAAATATGGGCCTATGGCCCTATACTATGAACCCAACAAAAAATGGGCCAACTTTCAACATATACATGGTTTCACATTGTTATAAAGAGTGATGTTTGGTATGCATTTGTCACTTATACCATGCAAGCAATTGTGGTCTTGCGCTTCACAATAATTGGTTTATGTATAATTCTACAAAATCCATTTGATGCTTAAGGATTTGGTTCCTTTTACTTACATTTGGCGGGGAAAATATGCAATAGAGGGCGGGAAAAGTGACAAGTGGGTGAAATGACAACTGCAGGACTGCACATATCCTCTTTTTCTTGAAGGGGAAAAGTACTGACAAAACCACTGCCCCAAAATTAAGGGAAAACTGAAGAAAAATCACGTCATGGCGGTGATGACGTAATGTGCAACTAAAAAACCTACTAGAAATGTAAAAATCTCCATGGGTCATCCTTACTACTCATATGGGTCGAAAGCAAAACAAAATTAACTAGAAGAAAAGGCCCAACTGTTGGTTCTAAACTTCATTGAGAAGAGAACTTATGTACCTGGTAAAACCACAAAATCCACACGAACCAAAAATTTAAACTACTCACCCTACCTATCTTACTCAACAAAATGAATCAAGATGATAACCATATTCCACAAACTCCACCATTACAACCTTCCCCAACAAGCATGGACACACTGATGATTGACCTAGAAGGAGACTCTTATACAGAGACTCTATACACGTATTATCCCAGTGACATATTTGAGGCTCTAGGATGCACCTATGGTCTCGAAACTGACTTTGGCCAATTGGTGTACTCAAGCACCCCATGGGGAACCTCTACAATATCTGCAGCTGACAGTGACATGGTTAAGAATGAGTGGGAGTTCCGCCTCACATAATCTGTGAATTTGCAAGATAAGTGCGCAACTTTAAAGATCAAAACTCGAAGCTTAAGAGCTGCATACAAGCCCGTAGGTCGATGGACGAAAAAAAGGTTGCTTTGAACATGATAAGGTATGATAATCTGGTTAGATGCCTACTACATGGCTGTTGAAGATTTTGGGTGAAAACAACAACTTAAAACAAATGGCGGATGAAGATGGTCTTCTCATCAACCCAACCCCGGTGTAGATACATGCACCACTTAAAGGGGAATGTTGGATGCTAGATGGAGGGGAGGATAAGTGGTTAGATGCCTACTACATGTAAGGATCAAATGATCTTTCGAAAGTTATTGAAGAGTATGATTTTAGGGTGCATTAGAGAGAGGTTATTCATAACAATTTGAAGGCACTTCATTCACCGCAACTGTTCCCTTACGCAACTATGTTGATCAAGAAAAGGGAAGAAGCGGGGGAAGAGGAATTCCCATTATGGTGGGTGGTCAACCAATTACGACTCAAGATTAATTACATGCTTCTAAGGAGTGCAAGTTACGCACTTATGGTTGTTTGCAAGCAGTTTGTTTAAGATAATGGTTTTTATTTCGGAATGGATATGGAGATAATCACTTTGAAGTATGACGAGTACTTATCAGACACTCCCATTTCAGATGATTCAGAAGCTGAAGATTGATATTCCACTCTCCAACTCGCCTCTTTTGTGGTTTTTCTTAGTTGTGTAGCAGCTTTTGTTTTCTAGGTTTTGTAACCAAAATCTTCTGTGAATTAATTAGAAGGTCTTTTGTAAAATTGTTCAGTATATAGTAGTATGTGCATGCTCTAAGACATTACCCTCTTGTAAACCACCAATTTTAGTATAAGATGTTTCGAACTTTACCACCAACTACTTATAAATATAAAAGTTCTGGTTCGTGTTTACAAAGTCTTTATAATTACACCCTCCATGGTTTTGTCATAAGCAGATAACATTGGTGTGGTAAATCTATCAGATCCAATTTTTCTCAGATAATTTCACTACAATTGTATCATTGAACACCACAAATCATGCCATAACTCAGCCCATCACCCACGCACATACAAAATGCACAACCAGGTGAATGGCTTCTAAAATGAATTGGGTTTATCATGGTCAA
>CAAKMY010059809.1:963-15718 GCA_901111285.1 Corrigiola litoralis
GAGAAACGAGGGAGAACGGAGCTTCGGCGTTATCGTCGGCGAACGGCTATTCGCTTGCTCGACCCTTCTTTGTCCGTTATGTTTGCTTTGGTTTCTTTCTTTTTTTTTTTAGTTTCTGAAATGTGTAATATAATAAGCAAAGTGATCGTGTGATATATAATTATAAAATGAGGGGGAGCATTAGGGTTTTGTAAGGACTCTTCTTGTCCTAAAATCCCTAAGATGCTATTTTTGGAAGGTTTTCCAGAAATAGAATAATTATTTAAAATCCTAGAATCCGTCCCGGGATTCTAAAATAATAAAAGACGGGGAAAAAATAATTAATAAAATCTTAATCTTTATTTTATTACATTAATTCACGGTAAAACCCGAAAAGTTAATATTTTGCTTAAAAGCGATAAAACTTTTAATTCAAAAATCTAAGGAATAAATAAATAAATAAAGAGTAGATATTTATTTAAAATACGAATTGTCTTAAAAATACGAGACACCAATATTTCTAAAATATCGGGGTATTACAGCCTTCAATTTCACTCTTAGTTTATTCTGAACAGATCTAATAAGAACAATAAATTCGTCAAAAGTCTCATCTTTGGAAGACAGGAATATAGTTCAAGTATATCTAGAGAAATCATCAAAAATCACTAGCACATATTAATATCCTCTTCTGCTTTGAACTAACATTGGACCATATTGATCAATATGAACTAATTCTAATGGCTGTTTTGTACTAACCACTGTTTTAGAAGAGAAATAAGATCTAGTTTGCTTGCACCTTGCACATTCATTGCACACTTTATCTGCTACAAACTTAATGTTAGGTAAACCAACAACAGGATACTTGGTACTAAGTTTTTGTAGTAGAGTTTCACTCATATGTCCTAATCTTCTGTGCCACAACCAAGGATTATCTGTGAAAGCACTCATGCATTGCAAACTTTTATCAGGAATAATAGACAGGTCTGCCATGTACACATTGTTGAACCTTAGACCATCTAGTATCCGTTTTTAAGACTTCTCATTAATAACAGAACAACCATTTGAAGTAAATTGTACCATGTTACCTTTGTCACAGATTTGAGAAACACTAAGTAGATTATGTCTTAGACCATCAATTAATAATACATTATCTATTTAGTGTACGTGTAAGGGACTTACCTACCTTACCTGAAGCAGTTACATTACCTTTGTTGTTGTCTCCAAAAACAACATTTCCTCCATCATAAGCCACTACAAGAAAAAGGCCAATTAGAGACCGCTGTAATTGGTCGCAAACTTCAATATTTGGTCGCAAAAAGCAGTGCTGCGACAATCGTTGGTCGCACCAAATCGGACTCTACATTGTGGTCTCTAAATTCACTTTTGCGACCAATTTATAATTAGTTGCAAGTTTGCGACTGCAAAAGAATATTAGCAACCATTTAGTCAGTTGCTTCATTTCCTTTATTTTGCGACCATAAGTTGGTCGCATTATTAGCGACCATTCGATGGTTGCACATGTTGCGACCAACAAATGGTCGCGAATTTGTAGCAACATTTGCGACCAACAAATGGTCGCAAATTGGTCGCAACATCTGCGACCAATGAATGGTTGCAATAAATTGGTCGCAAAATCTACGACTAACCAATGGTCGCAAATTGGTCGCAACATTTACGACCAACCAATGGTTGGAATATTTAAGAGATGGTCGTAATATTTGCGACCAACTATTTTGGTAGCAATTTAATCTACCAAACGGTCGCAAAACTGTTTCGCTATTATTACTGTATAAATATTATAAATTGATCAATACTGAGTAACTTAAATGTGCTAAGTATTAACAAAAGAAATTCTTTATCATATAATTTAAACCATAAAAAATCTGATCATAGCTACTACAATAAATGTCTATCTCATAGCAAATTTAACAAAAACCACTAATAAGTCTATCAAATAAAATGAAACACCAGATAATAGTATTGTCCTATCCCTTATAACTAACTAGAAAATGGAGCTCTTGCTGCTCCATTTGAAGGGTCTTTAGGATCATGGGGAGTTAAAGAAAAAGAATCTCGACAACGCTCTTGAAGTAGTTCATTGATTAGTATGAGTTGTTTTTCCATCTTGCTCATGCGTTGTGCTTGCTCACTTATGCATTGCTTTTGCTCACTCATTTGTTGTGCTTGTATTTCAGCAAAATGACGACTTTCTTTAGCCTCTTTCTCCGCTTTTCTTGCTCTTTGACGACTTTCTTTGGCCTCTTTCTCTGCTACTTCTGCCATAAGAAGGGCATTCTCAAGCTTACCTTGCATTTGTGACATCACAGATGGTGTGAATGATGAAGCCAAAGATTGTGTTGAACGAGTCTTAGGCTTTTTGAAATAGAGACTTGCACATTCACCTAGTCCATAAACACTTCCTTTCATATGTCCACCAACCGCCTCATAGAAAAGTTCGTCTTGAGATTTGTCCAAATCAAGGTCCTCAACTTCATCCACTTTCTTGTTGTATTTGTCCTGCATATCAGAAACACCACAATAAATATATATAGAAATTACATACAACTTAAAACATTTATATCAACATGATCATATCTTAATATGGTACCAACAACTCAATCTAAATTTCGGCAGAATTTCTCCTCTATTTCCACTTCCCAATTTTTAATCCATAAACATGTTTCAATATAATTTCAAAATACACATCAACCAACAATTATACATAAACAATATCACAATCCACAATAAGTTATAACCAATAAAAATTAACTCAGACTCACAAATTTAAGTGCCAACTCAACATTATTACAATCCACAAATTGTTCGAACCAATAAACTTCAACCAAACTTAACCATACTCAAGTTGATCGTACATAAAAAAATGTAGAACATGATACTTACAATAATCTCCAATGGCCTTTTACCCATTATTGCTCTTTCACCTGGCACAATTTCCACGCTATGTGTTCTCTCAAACAAATCAACCGCTCTAGGAAAAATACCATTTTGTTCTTTAGCCTTCGATTCATTAAAAGAAAAATCATTAGAAGATGTATACATGAAACAAATGAACAACTTATAGCATATAATAAAATTATATACTTGTATTGAAAGAGTAAATTGGATGTGCTGCTACAAGGTCAAATGCCACATTAAGCAACATTATTCAATTTAGACAGCTGATCGTATTTCAGTCATATTATACTTGTCCGATCTCCAAACCAAGAAATTCAAGTGGCCTTAAAAAGCTAACTCAAAGATCTACAACATTTATGAACAGACTGTAGAAGGATTTAGGTCATATAGTTAACTAATTTGGGCATCAAATAAGAATAAAAATCTGGCCAGGAAATAAATTATTTTTGTCATCTAAAAGTAGGACGTTAGGATAATATATACCATACGCTCAAACACCTCCAGTGTCGTTATCGAGCCTTGTCGATGTCCCGAATCCACTTTCTCCCCCTCCTCAGTTCCCGACCTCTTGTTCTTTAATGCTTGCTTAGATCTCTCAATGAATGCCTCGTCAAGCCTTTTTGCCTTAAATTGCTCAAAAATCTCATCTGTCATATAAACTGGTTTTTTGTACTCTTTCCCGCTTTATGCACCATATCCTTAAGGCGTTTTCTACCTTTGATATTGAATCCTTCCCAAACTTCTTTCTCATTCTCTTGCCTCCATTTGCATGTTTTCTGCCATCAAATCCAACAATGCATATGAAAAGGAAAAAAAATTATAAAATTTTAACATTGACACAATTAGTGTTAGTAAACCTTAAATAACTTGAACCACACCATCCTATCTTTCTCTTCAGTTTCTGACCAGTTCATAAATGGTTTTGGGTACTTCATCCTAATGGCTTGGGTAACCGCATTTGCAACTGCGCGTTTATGAAACCTGTATCATATACAATAAGGTTGACATCCAATCATATATTAATTACACATAATATTTAATTACAATAATACTAACCATAATTTTCCTAGAGAAAGGTGCAACTTATTTAAAGTGGATCCACCATCATGAGCTGGGCTAGATACGGAATTCAAGCAATCAGAAGATGACGGTGAGTCCAAGCAAGCAGAAGGTGATGGTGGTAACGTGAAATCATTATCACTATCATCACCAATGTTGGGGGTCTCATAAGAAGAATGTGGTGTAACAGACGTCGTAAGATTACTAACAACTTTCTTTCCCTTCGCTTTACCAACAATCCCTAAATCATTACCCCTACCATGACTAAAATCTCCTCTACCTAACCCAACACCATCAGCTCTACCTAAAGCAACACCAGCATCTCTAATAGAACCTCTACCTGACCCAAAATCTCCTCTACCTAAGCCAACACCAAGATTACCTCTACTTAAACCAACCCTCACACCTCCACCACTACCTCCACTACCACCACTAGCAGCTCTGCCTAAACCAACGTCTCCTCTACCTAAGCCAACACCAAGATTACCTCTACCTAAACCAACCCTCACACCTCCACCACTACCTCCACTACCTCCACTACCTCCACTAGCATCTCTACCTAAACCAACGTCTCCTCTACCTAAGCCAACACCAGAATCACCTTTATCTAAACAAACACCAATACCTCTACCTAAACCAATATCTCCTCTACCCAATCCAACACCAGAAATACCTCTACCTAATCCAACACCAGAAGCACATCTACCAAACGAACCTCCACCTTGACTGCCACCTACACCACTGGTACCCCTACCATAATCTCCACCATATTCCTTCTTCTTTAGTTTGAGTTTTGTCTTACCTGTATTTGACATGGAAGCTACAACAATACAACAAGATTAAAAAATATTCAACATATATAATATAGCCAACAATATTTTAAATGACATTCATTCATCAATCGTAATAAAAAGAGTAAACATCCATACACATCTAAATAAAAAGAAATAAATAGTGAAACTATATTATAGTCCTTTATTCCTCATCCTAATCATAATTATCATCAAATTCCATCTCATCTTCCTCGTCGTCATCATCGTCCTCCTCATCTTCAAAAAATGCCTCGTTCTGATCTTCCTCTGAGTCAGACTCCTCATCATCATCTTCCTCCTCTGACACACCCTCATCCTCTAAAATATCTTCTTCAACTCCTTCCATCTCATCGCCATCTCCATCTTGATCGTCCAGGCTACACAAATTTGGAGGATTTTCAACTTCTGCTTCTTGAAAGATAGGTTGATCAATAGGAGCACTGGGAGCATCAACATCTGACCTAGCCTTGTTCCTAAAGACAGCCCACCATTGATTTTTATCATTCTTCAGACTCGGATAGGATGCAAAATACACTTGTTGAACTTGATACCCCAATACAAAAGGATCATACATGGGGTATTTTTTGAGATGATTCACTTCCACAAGCTTATACTCCTTATGTACATTCATGTCATTTGATGGATCCATCCACTTGCACTTGAACAATATTGTTTCGTAACAAGTGCGTAGGCCAACATAACTCAATTCAATAACTTCTTCTAGAATGCCATAATACTCCATTCCTTCAAAAGTAGCAACACACACACCATAGTTCATTGTAGCTTTATCTTTTCCATAATCATAAGCATGAAAGTTGAAACCGTTAATGACATAACGTGACCAAGTATTGACTTGATTACATGGACCCATTGCTAAAGCTTGTATTACATCATCGTCAACACTCTTGTTTGTTATCTATTTTCAATAAACATGTTACTACGAATTTTGTAAAAATATAGAGTTATAATGTATAGAAATCTATTAATAATAAAACTTACATGAAGTCTGAACCAATTTGGAAAGTCTTTTTTATAAGTTTTCCAAAGATTTTGTGGGTCTGTGTCTGGATATAGTTCAAGAATGTGTTCTTTAAACAACCTGTGAGTCTTAAATTAAGTATATGAACAAATTTTAAATATTTTGGGCATAGAACTAAGGATTAAATTTAGGGCCACATACCTTTCATATTCACTTAAAATTCCAAATTTGAGAGGACATACTGGTGAGCACGATCGTACTCTTCCAACTTTAAAAACCTCTTTCGAGCACTCGCAAGAGCATACCCAACGTTATTTCGGAACAACTCAGGCAAATTGGGATCTAACGAGTTATCCTTATTTGAAGGTACATTTCGACCCATATCTTTCGCTTTGGTGTCTATGTGATCTTCGAAATAATGGGTACAAAAATATTGGGCATAGAATGCCATATACTTATGGGTCGAATTTCCAATGTCTCATGTACTGGTAATGATGGCTGGAAGAAGAGATAGAGGGGCAGGAGAAGTAGTTACGTAGTAATAGGATGATGGCTGGTAGGGTTTAGGTTTAGTCTAACTTGGTCTCTTATGTTTTTCAGGCTTTTTTGTTATTTTGTTTTTCTAAAATTTAGTTGCGACCATCTATAGTTGCTAAAGTGCAAGTTGGTTGCAACTTTACGACTTCAAATTTCTTTAGGGTTTTATTTTAATTTTTTTATTTTTTCTAAAATTAAGTTGCGACCATCTATAGTTGCTAAAGTGCAAGCTGGTTGCAACTTTGCGACCGCCTTATGACAATTAGCGACCCAAAATTGTTGGTTGCAACTTTGCGACTGCAAATTTCTTTTGCAACCAATATTGGTCGCAACAATAAATTTAGCGACCAATTTTTTTTTTTGGTCGCTTGAGGTAGGTCTTAAATAGGCCTTTTTCTTGTAGTGAGCTTTGAGTGAGTTAAACTTTTAATTATCACCAGTCATATGTCTTGAACAACCATTGTCTAAGAACCAGTGATTGTTTTCCCTCACTTTAGCCTCATCATTACTTTTCTTAATTTTATCATCTGTTGCCATGAGAAATACTAGCTCTGGTTGCTGGTGCTTGTCATGGTGTTCGTCTACTGTAGTGAGACATAAGTTAGATTCATGATCCTCAACTGTCTCATCTTCTGAGTCTAATCCTCTCAAAATGCAGAAACCATGGCTTGTTTGTATTGAAGACACCGTAATTCGTCTGTGTCAAACCCGATGATGAAAGTCATTCGTACTCACGTAGTCTTGATCATAGGTAGATGAAATGTTAGTAGGGAGTGAGTACGGAACTCGAGACGTGTCTCAATTGACTAGAAAAGGTTTATTAATCGTGTTGAAGTTGTGTTAGCACGGGCCAGTTTAGTTAGACTCAATGTACCGGGTCAATCCTAAGCTATTAAAGAGTGATTAAGCCTTATTAGATGGATAATGAGGCTTAGGCCCGCTTCTCTAGGTCTTTGCACGGACGACGACGGATTAGGATTAAAAGAAAAGGAAAATTAGTTGGCGGCAATTGAAGAGGGGTTTGACCGGACCCTAGAGGTGTCCGACCGGACGTTGTTCCTGTCCGGTCGAACATTGGTATTGCCCGACATCAAAACGTTTTTTATTGGCCAGGGTCCGACCGTCGGACCCTTCCAGGTGTCCGACCGGACACCAGGCGTGTTCGATGAGGGGCGCGGGAGGGTTTGTTTGTTATTTTCTTCCCTCTTTCTTCCTATCAAACCTATTACTAGGTTTTGCAAATTTCCTCTCCCTTATATAAAGAGAGGGACGGTTTTGACCTATGGGGGGACATTTAAACATCATTTTTGACATAATTCCACAAGAACTCACAAGAGAAATCAGATTTCCAAGAACAAGGGTTTCGTTTTGGGGCCTCCTAAAAGGCTAGGGTTTGTTCAAGAGAGACATATCAAGAGAGAAGAGTTCACTTCTAAACACATCTAGTCCATCATTGATCCTCATGTTACTACGCGATATCACTTGAGGGTTAATTCACAAGCTTAGCTTGTTCCTTTCGGTCTCTTATTGTTATTTGTATTAGTTTGTATTATATTTAGCATTGTTAGCATTTTTTAAAGAACATTAGTACCATGCTAGGATTTGTGTTATATAGTGGTTAGTGTCATGATATTAGGAGAACTGTACATTTCGCAAACCCATAGAAATTTTGTTTAGGTTTGTCGATCTTGGTGTGTTGTAGATATCATGTTTAGGATTTTTATGGATTAGCCATGTTAGGTTCCCTTGTACACATTTGTGTAGATGAATGTTTAGGACTTTGTTAAGATTCATGTTAGTGTGTTTATGCATGATTCTTAAGTGACAAGTTATATATCATTGTTTGTGAAATGGAAATAGCATGCTAATGACATGGATAAGTTTTAATATTGATATTTGGATCACCTAATACAACACTTTTACGAATATTGTTGGATGTAACACACAATAAAAAGGCCTAAATTAACACTTGTGCTTAGTAAGACCAATTGATCGATGTCTTATGGCTCTCCTTATTGTAACTTCGTAATCCCGAACCATGAATCTAGCCTACGGATCAAGAGTTAAAGTCATTTGAATTGTATCACCTTTTTTGGTATGCGGTTTAAATCTGGTAAGGGTTTAAAGGAACAAATCGATTAGTAGGGTAGATTGACGATCCATTCGATCTTAATCCACCTCCCGAACCTCGAGCAAACTATTGTTGTGGTACGTGTATGGGCCATGTGGCTTCTCTAAATGGCTTAGGTCATTGGAGGCATGTGGAGCGATGGGTTTCTTAATTCCATAAAAAAAAATAAGTGGTGACTTCTATGTTTTGGTACAAGTATTGGGTTGGTCACCATAGGTTAACCTTCGGGTCCTACATTTTAGCGACTTCACTGGGGACTACGAGACTTGAAAAGCACTTTTGTAATTTCGGCTCCCTTTTGTTGTGATGTTCGGATGTGTGATATTTTTTTGAGCATATGCATGAGTGTAGAAATGAAACAAACTTTGAACCCACGGATAGTGACAACAGTCNNNNTGAGTTGGGATGTTGGGGTCATGAACTCTAACTTGTGATGCCTATATCTCGATCCATTCGATATAAGGGGTTAACTAAGGACATGTCTACTTTCACCTGAAGGAAAGCATGCTCCTTTGTCACAAGAGCCTATTAAGCCATTCAAGACCAAAACCCCATTGTGCATTGGTTGTGTGTTGTGTTATCATGATTGCCCTTACGCTCGACATGAAATGTATACCCTTTTTGTACCTCTCCTTAAACACAAGGTATAAACAGTCGAATAACTGACGACCACTTACTCTTATTAGAGTTCGTGCGAGCACAATTCGTTGACTATGTCTTGGACGTTGGTATACAGAGTTACAACGAGGTGTATGCATTGATTTTGTTTTGATCGAGGTCATGATTGGTGCGCAATTGCATAAGTAAAGGTGATATATAGCTAGGGTGTATCATGCGTAGACTTGTTAATCACATGTGCTATATGTTTAGAGAGATGTTTGCTATTGGATACTCCTTATGAATGACGTGTAGTCTCTTTAAGGGACGATATTGGGAGAGGGTAGCATTGAAATGAATTGAATGTGATTTCAAGGGTACGTTGAACATGCTAGGCTAGCATAAGAATTGGGTTAGTTTCATAAGGTTATGATTGATGAATGTGCATTAAGGACTGGTGTTGATACATTCACACATTGCTTTTAGTTGACAACTCATGTTTGATAATTTAGTCATGTCGTATCAATTGACTAAGACCGTATGCTAGTATTGGTTACATGTTATTTATGTTGAGTCACTAACTCAAATAGTTCGTTCATGGTGGGTCGAAAAGTGTAGTAGCATGTGTAGGCATTATTAACATGTATTATGTGCCGAGTTTTTAACTCATATTGTGGTAGCTAAGTCGTGTGTACATCTCTTGTGTGTCCTTGTGTCGTGTTTAAAATTTGCTTTTGACGATTCAGTGTATTTGGTCGTTTAAGATTGTCGTGTCACATGTACTGTGTCATGTTAACTATTAATTTAGTCGTGTTGTGTTTAGCATTTGTCATATATCGAGTCACTTACATGGAGTAAAGTTTTACATTGTGACATCATCTTTTTAATATGTGTTTGCATTCATAAAGAAACTTGTTGCACACCTTGTGAACTACGAGTGATTTGATTTCCATCATTTGCATGTCTGTTAGTCACAGCCTCAAAAGGAGGAGCAGCAGCAGCTGAAGCAGAGGCAGCAGTAGGATTAGCAGGAGCAACAGCAGTTCAAGTAGAGGCCACAACATTTGAAGCAGAGGCAGGAGCAGCAGCAGCAACAACAGAAGCAACAACTTCCTTTTATTTAGCAGTTGGACCCCCTTTACACCCCCTTATGTTAATGCCAAAAGCTTTGCACAAAGAACATTGATTTATTACTTATCTTCTTTTCTTCCCTTGTTTCATCTCATGAGCCTTCCTCTTTCTTTGTCTTGTTGGCCTACCTAGGCCTCTCTCAAGAATAGGAGGTAACACAATTGAAAAATCATAGGTTTTCCATTGGCTTCTATCAGGCATTGGATGCATGTGTTGGTCATAAGTCATCTTATATAACAAGCCACTCTAGTAGGCATGAACATATGCATGTGGTTTCTCATTGATGCTATAGATGGATCTACATGCATGCTATCATAACCAGTTCTACATGCATGCCCCACACAAACAATTGATTTAAGCTAAATTGACTGGAAATGACGTATATACATCTTGTACCTCAAACTCCCCATCCCCATCTCCAATTGCCTTACATGTCCTTGAGTCTTTGCAGTTATCGTCAAACACATTTTTGCATAAGGGGTTAAGTCATCAACTTCCATTGCCCTAGCCAATTCACCCCTCTCAGCATACTTTTCAAGGTAATATTTGCTTGTCAAGGTAATATGTTATTATGCCTGCAAAAGATATCATAATACATAAGTGCACCTGGTACCCCTAAATTGCAACACATTAGGCAAATGCATAAGTGAAGGCAAAATAAAATACCTTCTAGCATAGGCAACACTGGTAAGATCCTGAGGTCATTGATGAGTGCATTAAATGACTCCATAAAATTAGATGTATTGTGGTCACAAGGAACTTCTGGATCAAATTAATGGACTGCCCACTGTTGCTGGACTTGTTGTAGGTATTGCAATGCAGCTGGGGACATCACTGACATCTCATCCAAGGCTTTGTTGTATACAAAAAGGGATGTTGCATGTGCTGCCTTCCAGAACATGTCATGGTATTTTGGTCCACCCCACTTCTCTTTTAAATTCTTGTAAAGGTGTTGTGCACAAACTCTTCTGGATGCCTTAGGAAACTCTTTCATGAGTGCTTTCACCACTCCCTACATTTAGCACAACTTATTACAAAACACAGTCACATCAATAATGCAAAAAAACAGTTACACATTGAAGTGAGTAATGCATACCTTCATTCGGTTACCGATGAAAGTCCAATCCCACTTGATGCATCCCTCTTGTTCTAAAGCAATTCTGAGGTATCTGAAGAAGTATTCCCAAGTTTCAGTTTTTTCTTTCACAACTATGGCATAATCAATGCAATAAAGCTGGTTATTGCCATCCAAACTCATTTCATAAAAAAACATCCCCTTGTAAGTGCCCTTAAGGTGACATCCATCGACTCCTATGATAGGTCTGCAACCTTTCACAAACCCCTTTACAAAAGCAGAAAAAGCTGACAAACATAGACTTGAAGTGGATGGCACCATCATTTTAGGGAGACCGTCATGTAATGAGAGAAAATGATCCAGGATTAGTCTCCTTGACGACTTCCCCATATGTAGTTAAGTATCCATATCTCTTGTCACCATGAAGTTTCTATACAACCATTAGCCTTATCTTGTAGCACAATCTCTTCTTCACCTCAATACCATATTTGTTCATCATGAGCTGACCCATTCCCCTCACTTGAATATTAGGGTTTGCTCACACATCATCATACAGTTTCTTACAAACCCATTCTGAAGTTGCCTTATCTTGTACCACAATCTCTTCTTCACCTCAATACAATTCTTATGCTCTCCACTGATTGTCTTAATGACCCAAGTAACACCATCTGGAAGACATGAGGAGTGTATCCTCCAATCACACTGTTCATTCAAACACTCAACAGTGTATCTCTTAAGATCAGATTTCATCACAACCACGACAAAACCTTGTTGAATAAAATAGTCAGTGATAACCTCCTTAACAGCTTCTTTGCTAGTAAATAGCAACCATGTATTCAAGGTAATCAAGCCACCACTTGCTACATACATCCTTCCATTTTTGTAGACCTTGTCCAACTGCTTGGCTCCAACTACTTCACCATCCCCCTCACCAATTTGTTGCAGTGTCACATCAAATGGGTGTTGTCTGTGCTCAAATTATATCTCCTGCTCCATCAGATCATCAGACTCATAACTTTCACTACCATTACTGCTAATCCACACATAGTCATCATCAAAACTATCATCAGAACCATTAGATCCATCTGACTAATAATCCACATCTTTGTCAAGCATTACTGTTGTATTTGTCTTTGGCCTTCATTCAACTTCTAGTGATACCTCTTCTCCTCTGACTTGCTGACTTCTTGGAACATATACCCCCTTTATATTGGCACTTGTCTTAGGTATTTTCCTATATTTTTTTGTGTAGCAGAATTGAGTTTGTTTTGGTGGAAATGTTGGGAGTTGTGTTTGTTTTGGTGGAGCTGGTGGGAGTTGATATTGTTTGTGGTTCATTGTTAGGGTGTTAAAATCAAGTAGCAGTAGGACATGGCCTTGTAGATTTAGGGGGGCATGTGAAGAGGGTGTGGTAGTATCATCATAAGAGGGAGCTCTGGGGTTATTTTTACCAGGAGGATTATCTTCATCAGCAGGTTTATCTTGACCAACAGGATTAGTGTCTTATGTCTCAAGAACTGGTGCTTCCTTGCCAATGTCTTGTGACTTTTGACATCAAACACCCTAATGTAGTCAGCCTCATTATTATCACCATTAAGAACTGACATGTCTATGATCAAGGGTTGTGGAATGTCAGCCTCATTAATCTCATCTTCCATCCTCATCATCTCCTCCTCTTCCATTCTTTGCCTTTCCTCCTCCTCTCTTCTTTGCATTTCCTCCTCCTCTTCCTTTTTTCTTCTTTCCTCCTCTTCAATCCTTTCCCTCTGCCTCTGCTCTTCTTCTTCCCTCAACCTATGCTCTTCTAATTCCCTTTGAGTGTTCATTAACATTGCAGCTAGTTGAAACAAAGGGATAGGTTTCTTGGTATCCTCAAGCCAAACATCAATGGTCTCCCCTCCAATTGCACCAGCAAGCACATTCAACAAGTCAGCCTCACTTCTAATATACACCTTACCATTCCTAACACCATGTCTATGGTGTACATCATACACCTCAGGAATTAGAACATCCTGTTTAAGAGCTACATCTCCAAGATCACCAATCAAGTCTAAAAGTTGTATGCGATCCACGTCTCGTTTAATGTAATCAAACCTTTTGTCTTTGTAATGCAAAAAGCAACCAAACAATATCTTCCATCTATCACAATGAATAAGCCACTTAATAAACAAATTGTTTTTCAAATTTAACAACCCAAACTCAGCAATTCAAACTAATTAAACAAATACACACTAACTAAACAAATATTATCATATATCCCTAACTTTCCATCAAAACTGATTTGGATTAAACAAATAGCAACCAACTTATTAAACAAGTATTTACCCCTTAATTTATTGCAAAAACTCATAAATTCGAGCAAAACACATAAAAGACAACATCTTTCCCACATGCACCATGTACCCCCCGTTTTAAACAAGGTTACAGTGTACCACTGAACTTTTGTTGTTGGTATTTTGGTACCTTTGCAATAACGGACGTTAACAGCCATGATAGAATCGTTAGTTAGGTTTGTCAACTGATGATGTGGCGTGGATGACGTGGCATTGTTTTTTATTTTTGTAAAAAATTAAAAAATACTCTGAT
Source organism: Corrigiola litoralis (assembly GCA_901111285.1). Taxonomy (NCBI): domain Eukaryota; kingdom Viridiplantae; phylum Streptophyta; class Magnoliopsida; order Caryophyllales; family Caryophyllaceae; genus Corrigiola; species Corrigiola litoralis. The sequence continues at coordinate 14,766 of CAAKMY010059809.1, forward strand.
GACGTGGCAGTGGATTTGTACAAGAAAATATGTTCAAAAGTTTGCATAAAGTACCCCTATGCTTTCAAAGTAAGGGAAATGGTACCACTGAACTTTTCCAAATAGTGCACCAGATACCCCTGTAACGACTACGTTTCTGGAAACAAAAAACTAGTCGTTGAATCACTAACCACAACACAATACAGGCTATAAAATGCCAACCACAGTTCAATAAGATTTACCATAATATTCTCCTTCATTCCAACCAGAATTTCACCAAATTCACCATAATCCTCTTATTCACTCCAACCACAAACCAAAACGAAATCAACATCTAGGGGGGTGGGATTCAACTGGAAAACAACAATTGCATGAATTGCAAAAGTAGAATGCATATTAAGGCATTGTGAGAGGATGCAATGAATCCTTTCAAACTTTATTACAAATGTGATAATTGTGGAATGTTTTAATGGTGCAAAGTAAGGAATGAAAAGGGAAGTAGTAGTTGCAACAACAACCAATATGAAGCAACAATTCCAACACTTCCTCACAATTCAGTTGCCCTCATTGAAGAACAAAAGAAAATGCTAGAGAAGGTGGAAGCTATATGCAACAATGTAGTTTTTTCCTGAAAACTAGCCTAACAGGGGTATTTGGTGCACTATTTGGAAAATTTCAGGGTTACCATTTCCCTTACTTTGAAAGTATAGGGGTACCTTATGCAAACTTTTGAACATATTTTCTTTTACAAATCCACTGCCACGTCATCAAAGTATTTTTATGGATTTATTTTTATGTTTTTTTCAAAAAATACCACGTTATCCACACCACGTCATCAGTTAGTTAGTGCCACGTCATCAGTTAGCTAACGCCACGTCATCAGTTGACAAACCTAACTAACGGTTGTGTCATGGCTGTTAACGTCCGTTATTGAAGGGGTAAAAAAATACCAACAACAAAAGTTCAGGGGTACA
>CAAKMY010059820.1:200-12862 GCA_901111285.1 Corrigiola litoralis
GTGTTTGACTCAGGTCAAGCACTAATGATTCGGCCCTCCGCAAGGTTGGGCTGTTTCAATTGGTATCAAAGCGAAACTTCTACAAAATTTTCGAAAAATTTCAAAAGTAGTTTACAAATGATTTTCGAAAAACAAAAGTTTGAAAAGTTTGAAATTTGGAAAAAAGGGTGCATATCATGAGAAATTTGCATATCATTGTATTGTAATTACTAGTGTGGTTGTGTCTAGTTAGTAGAGTTGATACTAAGTTAGATTTGATGCGATGTTTACATATCTAGTGATGACTACAATTGATTGGTCGAACACTATTAGATACCTATGATGATAATCTTAGGGTCTCATGTCATGACTTCGTTGATAATTTCATTAAGGTGGTTTAGGAGGTTATTAGTGAGAACATTAGTAGCATACCTAGAATAAAGGTGGATGATTCATGTGTTTATGTTGCCATTATGAGCCTTAGAGGCCACGACTAGTAAAGGTGGATAATTGAGGCTATAAAGCCATCTTTGTTGAGAATTAGGCATAGTGATTGTGGGAATGAGGTTTATTACTTGAATATGCTTGAGCCGTTTATGAAGAACGAATAGAGGGTAAGGGGAGTGATTGCTAGAAATGAACCACATGTAGCACCTATAGTCCCAATTCCACATGTTAACGCTACTTTACCTAAAAGAGCCTATTGCACCAACGAATAGAGGGTGAGGTAGTAACTTCTAGATGATCTCCCTTAGATTTTGGTTCCTTTTCTAGTTATAAATTCTTTACGACACTTTGTTGTATCTGAGACTTTCTGTGTTGTATTTGTTTGGATTTTGGTAATCTGGTGCTTTTGGCACTGAAAAGTTGGATGGTTTTTGCATATTGTGCGTGTAAGCAAAATACTCATGTATTTGGATTACTCTTGATGGTTATGCTAACCTTGGAGTTTGGTACTTGTTTTACATGTGTATTGATGTATGAACGAGCAACCAACTTGCCTTGTATCTTGCTTATGTTGTGTTCTTTCGATATATGTTATTGTTTTATTTATATTATAGTTGAACTACGTCTCAGGATTACCTGTCCGTACTCTAGATAATGATTACTGGAACTATAGGATTCAAATCCCTGGTAATAGACACGCTTCACCTTATTGCATTTTGTTTAGTTAGATATAGCAATGCTAGATCCAGATTTATGCCTAGTCATGACTTATTATTACCCTGTACTGTCGTAGTCATAGTAACTTGTGAAAGGGTGAACCTGTGAGATTAACGGGTTGTGTTTCGAGAAAAACTTGGTAGTATATCTCCTATCCTATCCTGTGTACTCTTGGGTTTAGTGACTAGCTTATCGAGGACATAATATAGACTTCTAGTAAGGGAAAGTAGCGATGTGATATGACGAGGTTAGGACAGGATCCTGAACTAAGAGCTAAGTGACCATGAACTGAGTGTCTTATAGATGAGATATTAGACTTTGTTCACTTGAAGAGCGCTAAAGGTCAAACGTGAGATATACCTTAGGAGTATGGTTTGAGTTTTGTGAGAAAGAGGCGTTTTATACCATAATCCTTGGGTGTGAGTTTTAGTTGAAGTATAATGGTCATTCTAGGCCCTATATCCTCGAGGGGTAGAATTTTTCGTAGCTACTGTGGGGAACAATGCTGTAAGAGTCTTGTTTATACCTTGGTAAATGTTAGAGACTTGTAACTTCTTCGGATTAACTATTTTCCTATCAGCAACTTGTTAGATACTTTTCAGTCTTAGTCAACCGTACGACTTCCTTGACGAGAGATATATGGACGACAAAACAATATGAAGTGTATTAACCCATCTAGTGTTTGGAGTTTGAGTGCCTACGAGGTTGAACACTAGAGCATCGTGTCGAGCAAGATCTATCGTAGTCGTAGCTTTATTGGGGGCTATTCATTGTCTCAAGAGGGATCAATATTAAACCATTTATCCTTGATTTTTCTTTGCAAGATAGAGGTTGAGATACTTTGAATTTAATATTTGAGTAGTATCTATTTGAACCATGGGTACCTGTCATTGAGGATTAAGACTTAGGCAGCCTAGTGTAGTGTGTTCGAGAGGTTTCCATAAAGGAACTAGTATAATTATTCCTTGTGGTCTATATAGTGGCATATGTCTTAACATTACCTCGAGGGATGAGTATCTTAAGGTTACACCTTCATGAGCGGTATCATGATGAGTATTGGACTTGTAGATGGTAAGTTATGAGCTATAAATTAAAGGACTAGCTAGATGTTTGATTATCGCTTCATGACCTCGGAAATTTGTGTTATATATTTGAATGCCATATTCTAAGACCTTAGATAGGCCAGGTCAATACCATGTTTCGAGGTGATACATAAGAGTTGGGATAACATTTATCATAGGTCATAGCTGACCATTTTGAAGTTAACCTAATATGATTGTACACCTTCTGGGTTCCCCTGAGTGTTGTTTGATACTAGATCGACTTTGATCTTACTTTGTTCAGAAGGAGAGAGGTATGGGGTACGAAACCCCACCTTGTGATATAGAGGTTTCGAGGTCATTATGTGGAATTAGGCGTTATACTTTGAGGTATTCGAAACTATCCACTTGGGTGCTAGAACAACGTTAGGCATTTGTGGTCTTTATATAGAGTGAGTACCTAGTATGGTGAGACTATATTCTAATAGCATTAAGGACAAATAGGTGAAAGTTGACTTAATCGCCACTACGTTGAAGAGGCGACTTGGGAAACGAAAGCTTCCATTAAGGCAAAGTGCCCATACCTATTCGATTTAGGTGACTATGACTTTATTTATTTGTCGCTTCGGGACGAAACTTTGTTTTTAAGGGGGGTAGAAGCGCGCGACAGAAATACCCTACCTTATTGCGTAATCGTGTGTTGTATTACGTGTTGTATTTCATTGGTTATGGTTTAAAGTGCATCGTATCGAACTATTTCACTTTACTCAGAGGTTGTTTTGTATTTAAAAGTATTGTTCGCGCAACACGGACATTATTTGTGTGAGTTTGTGAAACATCGTACGTATCCGCTTGGAAATGTTTTGCTCGCTCAACGCGACAGAAATTTGTATCGCGTATATTGTTTGAATATTCGCTTTCGCGAAACTTGTGTACCTATATTTTTAAAACTTTACATTCTATGATTTTGAAAGATTAGAAAACCTACATGCTTGGTTAAGAAACTTGTTGTGTCGAGTCTAGAATCGCGAGAGTGAGACTTAGACCATACTTTGGAGTTAGATTGGTTACATTTGAGGATATAGTCGAAACTTTGAGGACAAAGTTTGTTTTTAAGGAGGGTAGTATGCGACACCCCGATATTTTAGGAATATTTGGTGTTTCATATTTTAGTACTACTCGTATTTTAATAAAGATTTACTCTTTATTTTATTATATTATTCCTCGGATTTTAATAGATTAAAAGGTTTTGAGTAAACAAATACGTTTTCATATTTTACTTAAATTATTTTATTAAAGCTAAGACTATGTATTTTTTAATCAACTCGTCTTTTAATTATTTTGGAATCCCGAGATAATTTAAGATTTTCTTGTAAATTTACTATTTTAGGTAACCTCCCTAAAATAGTTTTATGTAATGTTCTTATACGAAATAGGGGTATTTTGTACAAATAAAACCCTAACCCTATTTCCCTCAATCAGTTGCCTTCAGTACCCCACAAGGCACTATCCCTACATTCGGTGGAGATACTCCTATAATACCAAAAAAAAAAAAATTTATTGTTAGTATGTTATGTTTTGATGATTCCAAGATAAATGTAATGTTTATTATGAGTGATAGAAACAGCTTTGTTATAAGGAAGAAACACAAGAGCACCAATGCAAGGACCAATGATAGAAGGCAGAAAAGAAGATTGTTTATTGAGGAGCTCATCATGGAAGCACCAGCACAAGGACCAACGAATATGTTGTATAATTCAAGTCACTATGAGAACAATGAAGATTCAATACAAGCTCAGTCTATACAAGAAGTTAATCAAGATCAAGGAAGATGTCTGTTAGTGCATAGATCTTAATGGTTTGTTCTAGTTTACTGTATTGATTAAGTGAACAATTGCTTTCCTTATTATTACAGGTTGTTGATAACAATTGCTATGATAAGCAAAACGTCTGATGCACCGGTAAATCTTTGATGGTACTCACATCAGGTAGTTTCAGTGTTGGAGATTATTTTTCACTAAAAATATCTTATGAATTCCAAACTATTTTAGAGTTTTCAAAATACTCTACTAATATTATCTGGTAGGTTGTTATATCCGGTGAGGAGTTATATTCTTTTATAACTCTTAGGATGACACGGTTTTGTCAAGTAAAGGAATTTGCATTTCACTAAAACTCTATCTTCTTTTCTTATCTTTTGATTGAGTTTTCTACTGGTTGTTTCAACTAAAGTTATTAGGGTTTGTTTTCTGAATTATCACATTGCTTCTCAACCCTATATATATCATCTATATTCCAGTAGGAAAACCTACCAAGTTTGTTTTGCAAAGACCTGCATTTTGAGAACAAACTTTCACAAAAGGAAAACTCCAATACATTGAGCACTTCATATTCTCATTCAGGTAAGCATGGAAGATATTGGTCACTTGGTCATTTAGGTTTAAACGTGTATATCTATGCTTAACAAGAAGCACTTTTGAGATAGTATTTGTTTTGTATCATTCATTCTGGTTGTAAAGTGTAGTAGGGATTGTTACACTAGAGGACAATCCGAGTTGATTGTTTTAGCAACATCTAGAGTTAGGTGTTGGGGATAGGTTAGAGTTAGTCTTGAAAGTCTTGATCTGAGTTGGTCAAGATGTGTTAGTTCTTAGAGTTGAGATCTGACATAAGTGTACACTCTTTTGCACAGTGAATTTGGTTGAGAGTGTGGTAGGGAGGACGTAGACCTTGAGTTAAGGTCGAACCTCAATAAATCTGTGTGTTCATTTGTTTGTTCATTTATATTGTTTTGTATATGTTGTTGTATGCACCAGCACTAGCACCAGTGATTTAGAAACTATATATTGCTAGTACATGCACCATCGTTTATGTCACTGGTCCTTCTATATAGTAATTGTTCAAAGAAGCTTAAAATCCGCAAAATTGGTAGACATCTAAGGTTACTTAATTCATTCCCCCCTCTTAAGTATACCTTGTATTAACAATTGGTATCAGAGCTGGTTAGCTCGTAAGGTTAAAGCCTAGAGCCCTGCAGAAAGATGTCTACAGGAGGACATGCATCTGGTGACCTCAAGCTTCCACCAATTCCTATGTTCAATGGAAAAAACTATAAGTTCTGGAAAGAGTGAATGATCAACTACTTGCAAGGAATTGACTACCAAGTTTGGAAGGTGGTACGTGATGGACCATTTTCTATCACCAAAACTGTGGAAGGTAGATTGATCACAAAGACTGAGGATGAATACACTGATGTTGATTTCATCAAAGTTGAAAAGATTGCTAAGGTAAAGTGGCTTTTTCAATAGGCTATTGGAGAAGAAGAGTATGAAAGAATCAGCATGTGAAAATGCCAAGGAACTATGGGATGCAATGGAACTGGCACATGAAGGTAACTCTGAGGTAAAGAAAGCTAAGATTGATCTTTTAATGCAAAAATATGAAATGTTTGTAATGAATAAAGAAGAAAAGGTTGATGAGATTTTTTCTAGATTTACAAAGATCACAAATGAACTGCTAAACCTAGGAAAGTCTTTTACTGCTGAAGATCTGGTTAGAAAGATTTTAAGATGTCTCACTACTAAATGGCTTCCTAAGGTTACTGCTATTCAAGAAGCAAAAGATTTATCTAATATTCTTTGTCTGATTTACTTGGATCTTTGACTACTCATGAAGTAACTCTGAATGCTAATCAATCTGAGCTAGTTAATAAAAGTAAGAGTTTATCTTTAAAGGTTGAAACAAGTGATGAAGATAGTGATTTCGATTTGGATGAGATTGGAATGATTTCCATAAGGTTAAATAAGTTCAGATTTAAAAATCGAAACAGGTTCAAAGGAAACTTTTTCTGGACAGAATTCCTACTCAAAGAATAAGTTTAATTCCTCTTTCAAAGGTAAGAACAACTTCTATAAGAAAAGTATTGCTGACCTTGGATGTTTTAAGTGTGGTGAAAAAGATCACATGTTTGCTAAGTGTCCACAATGGAATCAAGAGAAGTCCAAAGACAAAAGAGAGGAAGTTAAGGAGTACAAACATGCCATGGTTGCTGCAGTATGGGAAGGATCAGACTCGGAAGATGAAATAACTAAGGATCATGAAGCTAACTTATGTCTCATTGGAGTAGATGAGCACCAGGACAAGCACCAGCAACCAGAGCTGGTATGTCTGATGGAAATAGATGATCAAAGTAAGAACCATACTGATGAGGTAAGTGTCTTTAAGATTACTAATGATTTAAATAAATTTCCTAGAGACAAAATTACTAATTTGCTGATTGATGCTTTAGATCAATGTGAGAAATTTGATATTTCCTGTGATTCTCTGAAAAATTATTTGATTGTTTGCAATGAAGAAAAATGCTTTGTTGAGAATTGCTCTAAGTCATTAGAATCTGAAGTGCTCTCGCTGAAGAATAAGATAGAATGTTTGAATGCTGAATGTACTAGGAAAGATACAGAGCTTGATTCTTTGAAGAAACAACTACGGAATCTTTCTCAAAAAGATTCCAATGATATATGTCTGCATGATCATTCCAGTTGTGAGTCTTCTATAAAGTCTTTGACTGAGGAAATTTCTAGACTTCAAACTTGTGAACCAAAGACTAGAACTGTTCCCCTAATGATACCTTCTGATAAAAAAATTTCAGAAAAATTGGAAGATACGAAAAAGGACTTAACTATGCTGATCTCTCATAACAAACAGTTGTATGAGAAAATTGACCTATTGAACAAGGCTCTTGAATTGTCTAAAGCTCCGAATGAAAAGTGGTTTAAAGGAGAAAAGTCTCTTGATGAACTTACCAGTCAGAGTAATAATAGAATGAAGTTTGGTCTAGGTTTTGAGTATGATATGCTGAGTAGAACCAACACTAGCACCAGACCTCAAAATATGTTTCCTTTGGTGGATAGAACTTGGATTGACAGCTTTATTAGACCTAAGTATGCTGATCTTCCTGAGCATATAATATGTCTTCATTGTGGTTATGATGGTCATACTGTTGATCACTGCTTAGTAAGAAAGAACTCCAGTAACAAGAACATTTACATAGCTAAGAATGTTATCCATAATGATGACTGTTCTACTTGTGATGAAGCTGATTTTACTACTAATACTCTTCCTGTTGCCAAGTCAAGATATATAAAGAAGAAATCTTTTAACAATAAAGGAACCAAGCAAGTGTGGGTTTCTAAGTTGAAAAACTAATTTGACTTACATGCTATAGTGAGGGAAAGCAATCAATGGTTCTTAGACAGTGGCTGTTCGAGACATATGACTGGTGATATTCAAAGTTTCACTCACTTAAAGCCTATGATGGAGGAAGTGTTGTTTTTGGAAATAACAACAAAGGTAATGTAACTGCTTTAGGTAAGGTGGGTAAGTCTCTCACACACTCAATTGATAAGTGTTATTAGTTGATGGCTTAAGACATAATCTGTTGAGTGTCTCTCAAATCTGTGATAGAGGTAATATGGTTCAGTTTACTTCAAGTGGATGTTCAGTCTTTAATGAGAAATCTGGAAAATGTATTTTGGATGGTCTGATATTCAATAATGTATACATGGCAGATTTATCTATTGCATCTGATAAAAGTTTACAATGCATGAGTGCTTTTACAAATAATCCTTGGTTGTGGCACAGAAGGTTAAGGCATGTAAGTCAAACTTTACTTCGGAAACTTAGCACTAAAGATCTTGTGATTGGTTTGCCCAATATAAAATTTGTAGTAGATAAAGTTTGCAATGAATGTGCTAGATGCAAGAAGACTAGATCTTCTTTCTCTTCTAAGACAGTGGTAAGCACAAAACAACCATTAGAGTTAACTCATATTGATTTGTGTGGACCAATGGCAGTGCATAGCAGAAGAGGATATCTATATGTGCTAATAAGTGTTTATGATTTCTCTAGATATACTTGGACTATTTTCTTGTCTTCCAAAGATGAAACATTTGATGAATTCATTGTTCTGACTAGATCTGTTCAGAATAAATTAAATGTGAAATTGAAATCTATAAGATCTGATCATGGAACTGAGTTTGATAACTCCAGTAACATAGAGTTCTGCAGGATAAATGGTATATCTCATAATTTCTCTGCTTATTGGAGGAGATAGCCAGAACTATGCTTCTAGAAAGTGGACTTTTAAGAAACTTTTGGTCTGAAGCAGTGAGCACAGCTTGTTACATACTTAATAGAGCTCTGATTAGACCAATCATAAAGAAGAGTCCATACTTCGAGGAAGAAAACCAAATCTAGCTCATTTGAGAATATTTGGATGCAAGTGTTATGTTCATAACAATGGAAAGCAGAACTTAGGAAAGTTTGATCCTAGAAGTGATGAAGCTATATTTGTTGGTTATGCTCCTAACAACAGAGCTTACAGGGTTCTAAATAAGAGAATAAATTGTGTTGAAGAAAGTATTCATGTTATCTTTGATGAAACTGACACCTTGAATAAGTCTATGCATGAAATAGATGAAGAATTTGAGATAGGTTTATTCAAGAAGAGTGAGATCTAAGAAGAAGGTGAAAAGGAAGAACCAACAATCATCGATGGTATACCTAAAGAACCAGGTAGAGCACCAACAGATTCACTTGTTGAACCAGAAATTGTTTATGGTTCTATATTATTGAAAAATGATCAAGTAAGTACTGATGATCAACCAGAACCACGTATATTTTCTAAAACATAGATTAACACTTCTAATCCTAGAATTGCTAAGTCACATTCTATTGATACCATCATCAGTGACATTTCTAAAGGAGTACAAACTAGATGTAGGGTTCAAAATTTCTGTGCTTTCTATTGTTTTTTATGTGAATTTGATCCAAAGAACATTGAAGAAGCACTAACAAGTGCAGATTGGATAGTTGCAATGCAAGAAGAATTTATCAGTTTGAGAGAAACAAAGTGTGGCACTTGGTTCCAAGACCTAAAGAAACTAACATCATTGGAACTAGATGGATTTTCAGAAACAAGCTTGATGATCTTGGTGTGGTTACAAGAAATAAAGCTAGACTGGTAGCACAGGGATACAATCAAGAAGAAGGAATTGACTTTGAAGACTCATTTGCTCCAGTTGCAAGATTGGAAGCAATAAGAATTCTAATATCCTTTGCTGCTCATATGAATTTTAAATTGTTTCAAATAGATGTTAAAACTGGTTTTCTTAATGGAGATTTGAAAGAACATGTATATGTAAAACAACCTCCTGGCTTTGAGGATCAAAACCATATTGATTATGTTTATAAACTTGATAAAGCTTTATATGGACTAAAACAAGCTCTTCGAGCGTGGTATGAAAGGTTATCAAAGTTTTTTATTAAAAATGATTACAAAGAGTGGCTGTGGATAAAACCTTGTTTTTGAAAGAAAAAGGAAAAAATATTTTAGTGGTACAAATTTATGTTGATGATATTGTATTTGGTGCTACTAATGCAGAACTATGTCAAGACTTTGCAGACTTGATGCAAAGTGAATTTGAAATGAGTATGATGGGAGAACTCAATTTCTTCTTAGGATTACAAATGAAACAGATGAAAGATGGGATAATCATTCATCAACAGAAGTAAATCAAGGAACTATTGAAGAAATACAGCAAGAATCGAGGACTTATGATACACCTATTGCACCATCTACCAAGTTAGATAAAGATGAGAAAGGTAAAAGTGTAGATCAAAAGACATAAAGAGGTATGATTGGATCCCTACTATGTCTAACTACCAGTAGACCAGATATTGTATTTAGTGTATGCATGTGTGCTAGGTTTCAAGCTGATCCCAAAGAATCTCACTTAAAATCTGTTAAGAGGATTCTAAGATATCTGAAAGGATCTGAAAGACTAGGATTATGGTATCCTAAAGGAGAAAGCTTTGATTTGAAAGGGTATAGTGATGCTGACTATGCAGGATGTCTTGTAGATAGAAAATGCACCTCAGGTATGGCACACTTCCTTGGGCCTTGCTTAATATCTTGGGGATCAAAGAAACAGAATTCAGTAGCACTATCAACTGCTGAATCAGAGTATGTGGCGGCTGTTAATTGTTGTGCTCAATTACTATGGATCATGCATCAGGTAAAAGATTTTGGTACTGTAGTTGATAAGGTACCTATTCTATGTGATAATACTAGTGCTACCAATATTGCAAAGAATCTTGTTCAACACTTTGAGACTAAAGATGTTGAGATAAGGCATCACTTTCTCAGAGACAATGTTGAAAAGGGTTTTGTTGAAATGATATTCTGTGGTTTTGATGATCAAATAGCAGATATATTCACCAAACTAAGAACGTTTTGAGAAACTAAGAATGGATCTTGGGTTGGTTCATATGAATTGAGTGTTATATCCCTTTCCTCAATGGTTGACTAAATTATCTCATGTTTAGAAAGAGTACATTATGTGATGTGACAAGTATTGTGCTTAATTTCATCTTAACGAACTTGCATATACATGAGAATTTGTGTTTACACTTCCTAAGTTGCTAAGTTTTGAAAAATTATAGTATGTGCACACAAGTTATTCTTTGTACATCATGTGTTGAACCAAAATAAAAAAAGACCAACAACAACACCATCACCAGGAAGCAGAATGTTGTGAAATAACTGTGATAGCACCAGTGCAAGCACCAGCAACGACCAGCAACACCAGATATGAAATATATCTGTTACAAAGTACAAGTCTATTGGTATTCTTGATAAGTTTGGTAAAAATAGATCCGTTACTGTTGATAATATGAGTTGTGACTCTGAGGGGGAAGTTTACTGTGCTTTGGACTCTTAAAATATAAATACCAAACTCCGAAATCCACTCTCACAAAATTTCTACTTTACCAAATCACTTCTATATCTCTCCCTCTTCAAAACAGAAACCACCACAAAATTCAAACCCAGAAAATCACCATGAAAAAGAGACAAAGTCAGAGAATTAGAAAGAAACGTTTAAGAAAATTTGCAAATACTTCTGATTCACCCATAGACATTGACAAAGAATATTCAACTCCACAAACAGAGAATACAAACCTAGAACCATCGACTCTTGCACCACAAACAATCCCTACACCATCACCTGATCCAATTGGAATTAAACCATCTGAAGGGCTTAATTTGATTATGAATTATACAATTTAGAGGAGGAAGATTTGCATGCAAGTGAAAAAGAAGGTCTAATGCAAACTGGAGATGGAAGTGGAGTTAACAAACAGGGAAATAAGCCAGAAGAGAATTCTGTTGAGAGAATTAAAGAGGCTGCTAGTGCTATGGAGATGTTGAATACAGTGGAAGGACAAGGGAACTTTGCTGAAGAAAAAAGGGGGAAAAAGCAATCAGTAAAGCCATCAAAACTCAGAGTTCAACCTCATAGATCAAAGACAATTATTCCCGATGTTCCAACAGAGGTATTAGATCCAACCTTGATACCATTACAAGCAGGAGGAAAAAGAATCAAAACTACTGCAAGGAAGAAAGTGTTTCATGTGTCTGGTGTGTCTGAAAATCAAGAAGGTGAAACCAGGAAAAGAACCAGGCAACAAATTCAGAAAGTTCTGGAACAAATTCAACAACTGGCATCTGATAAGGAGGAAGAGCCTCTAGTAAAGAAAAGAGCAACTCGATCCATGAAAGGAAAGATAAAGATTGAAAATGAAACATATGGAGTACCATCAACCAAAATTTAATCAGGAACAGGAGAGTTCTCAGTGGCAGAATCCATTCACATGCATGGCTGCAACAACCAAAACTTCAAGGTATAAAAGCTTCTATTGCTTTTCAAGGTTTGAGTAGCTTGTAAGGTAGAAGGTATGATGTTTATGAGGATCATGTGAGGGAGTTTTATAGTAATCTGAAACTTAAGAAGAAAGGAGAGATTCTTGAGTCAATGGTGAAAGGGAAACACATTAGGATTACTGCTGAGATATTGTCTGAGATATTGGAAGTTCCAAATAAGGGATATGTTGAATTGGTTAAAGATCACTACCCTAGGAATTTGGGGGAAAAGGATATTTTTGCACCAATTACTGGAGAAAAAATTTCTGATTGCACTTTGAGTACTATTTTTAACGTACTTCCACCTGAACAAAGGTTGTTCTTCCAGCTGGTGATGACATGTATTTCTACCTAGAAATGAAGGTAGGGTGAGGTTGACTTTGCTGGATGTGTCCTTAATTCTAATGCTGACAGGTCATGAACAAATCAACCTACCAGGACTGATGATGAAGCATATGATTCATGCAATGAACGCAACCAGGGATCGTGGATTGCGTTATGGTGATTGGTTAACTGCAATGATGGCCTCATTTGGAGTGCCTTTTCTAGGAAAACCAGGCAAGATGATATCCATGAATGACAAGATGCTTGCTCAGAAGGAGATATTGGAAATTGATGGAAGACTTGTTATGTCAAGGGATGCGGGAAGGGTTTTTGTAAGACAAAGTCGTATGGTCAACCAAATAACCCCTAAGACTCTAACTAATATAGCTAGGGAA
>CAAKMY010059842.1:0-26359 GCA_901111285.1 Corrigiola litoralis
GGGGGGGGGGGAGGGGGAGGATGAATCCAGAAAGAAATACAAAGGCATTTGCACTTCACCTCTTATTATCACTATGACTTGTGTATAGTGTTTAGTTCTACAACCATCTATATCATTGTTCAATATATAGAAGCAATAATCAGTAATTATGTAGGCCAATCATGTCCTTTTTGCCAATCATGAGCCACATCTATAGGATAACAACTAAAGTAGAAGCCATCAGCCTTAACAAGCCAGTAGCAATTTCTACCCTTAAACTGACATTTAGATCCTTCTTCATCGGCTCTGAAGACATCAAAAACAATATCTTTGTTCTGCCAGTAAAAATGACAAAAATATAAGGTGGTCTGCCAAAAGTTCACTTTAAAGTCCCAATTGAATAAAAGTCCTCGATCAAGATGTTGTACTCCTCGATCGTCATCCCCGGATTTGCAATGGAATGTAAGATTTGATTGTGTTGATGGGAGTTCATTAATTATGGAAACTTGATAACGCTTAAGGGCTTGAGCAGTTGTTGGTACAATATTGATTTGAACGAGGGCTAAGACACATGTTAAAATAAGGATCATTTGGATGAGAATATGACCCATTTGCTTTGAAGAAATATTGTTGTTTAATGACTCGATATAACAAACCTAACATAAGAATTTTTTTAGTACAATGTAAGAACCAAAAGAATAATGAGATGTATTTATATCGATGTAAAAGTTCATGAAGGAGAGTATGGTATGAAATTAGAATTGATTTCTTGAATTTTTTTCCTTTTTAAGTATAAGGGCTAGAATCAAGTGTTCATTGCAACATATATATTTATGTAAGGGAAATATTGGTAAGAAAAAAGCAATCACAAATGGGAGGACATCTTGTATAACAACCAAGCACGCAAAATCATATAGTTATACATTATCTCATATATTCCTTCGATAAAATACCTTTTAAATTGATTGCAAATCATTATTCGATTGTAGATAGCATTAGTTTATACACACGCTAGCAGTCTAGCACATCGAGGTGTTATTAAATTAAACAAAAAAAATTGTAAATAATAATTTAAGAATATATTATATATATTTAGGAGAACGCTCCCGTAGATATGGTCTTAACGTGAGAAATGAAAATGCTCATATGCAATTTTTTTTGCTCATCCACGATTTTTTTTCAAAAACTGATTTTTTTTTTAGCTCATTTACAATAAAATTTGCTAATCTATTGTTTTCGCTCATCTACAATATTAATTAAAATAACACAATTTTTTACTCATTTAGATGAGCATTTCATTTCTCACGTTAAGGATCATTTTCACATGATCCTATCCATATATATACGTATGTATGTGTATATTTATATCTTTGTTGAAAGAGAGAATCTTTATTCCACTATTATTTGTTTTCATATTAAGTATTTGTTACAATTTTGAGAATCACATACTTGTAAATTTGTAATTATTTGAATCTAGAAGATGTGATCTTGAGGCAACTTCTTTTTTTGAAAATCGTTTATCCTAATTTCTCTTCTTGTATGATTTCATGTGATATTCTTCCGATATAGTTGTTTTGTGACATCTTATAGTGGATAATTATAAGCTACCAGACCTTAGTATTGTGTTATAACATCTTGTATGATTTCAGAAGATTTAGAGAGTTTAAATCTTTAAATGATAGTTTTTGGAGGGATTGAACTTGAGAGTTGGATTTAAAACTTGCTTAGAAAATAGACCACACAAATGAAATTATCAGCATTACATAGGAGAAAGTTTTGGGAGAGACCGTCTACTTTTATGTTAAACTAAATTAAGGGAGTGTAAAAATAAGTAGTGGGAGTGTAAAAACACCACCCCACAATCCAGTGTTTTTTTTTTTTTTTTGACAAAGGAAGAAAAAGATAACAATCCAGTGCTTGACTAATAAGAGTTTTGAGATTTTGCGTTCATTATACTCCATCTACTGTATTAATTGAGCTCGTGTTGTAAGTTGTAACTACAATGAACCTATATAGGCAAGCCAATTCCGCAGATTTCTCCTATGTAATTTTTTTTTTTTTTTTTTGACATAGAACAAATTCACACAAACAGACACAAAAACAAACAAAAACGAAGCAATCCTACGACTACTCAAGCAGGCCATCCTTGTTGAAACTGCCAAAGAATGAGCTTCCTATGTGATTTAGCACGAGCTCTATGATTAGAACACAAGAGTTGAGTAAAACTGATTGTTATGAATTGTACAAGAGGTTTTGTAGAAACGGACCAATATTTAGCTTCTTAGAGCTCCAATCCATTAAAAACAATAGAACAAGAAGAACAACAAGAAGTGTGAAAGCAAAGACAGGCTTGGCCTTGATATTTCTGAAACCAAAACTCTTTAAGCTACATGATGAAGAGTTTATACTGCCAATATAACCAGTAAAGTCGCTCTGGTATGAACTATAGTCATTACAGTTTATCTACAGCCAAAAAAGGAACATAAAGCATTTTCACAGGAATAGTCCTTTAACCTTTATGCGAATGATGAGAAAAAGAATTGCTTTGGCATAAGCTATAGATTTCTAACTAATTTAACATATACTACACAAGTAACCTACACTATGTTACCAAATTTCAGCATCAGGTGTTTCCCCCAAATAATCACTCCAACTCCTTCAAGAAATCAATATTATCAACAAATACCTGCACAAAAATGATGTTGTAAGATGCTTTCCTACTCCCGCGAGATAGGGGCTGCAAGATGGCCAATTACTAAAGCAGTTTTATAGATGTAGCAATGTACTGAACAGACAAGGCAGCTTCTCATAAATGCAAGCACCAAAAAGATACAGAGCACACGAGATCCAGACAGGAATGGACGCTGTTGTCCATAGTCACAGTAACTGACTCAGCATGACACAGAGGAGCAAGTATATGTACACAGGAATTTTCGATTGCCACAAGATCATTGTGGATTTGTGGGTAAAGATTGTAAGGAGCTCCGTGAACAGAGAACCATTTCTATTAGAATTAGGTCAGAAGCTAGTAAATAAACATTAAAAAACAGTTCAAATGCTTCAACAGCAGAAGCTTAAAAGCAATCTCATTAATAGTTAACCAGAAGAAATGATAGCCAAGAGGCTTGGTGTTTATTGATCTTCAATAACCTAAAAAACCGATTATTGAACCAGGACAACCATTACCGAAAGAAAGATATTTTCTTATGTCTAAGAACAACAAAAGTCACTCACAATGTTCACTATTGTGGGTGATTTTTTGTTGTTCTTAGTCCTTTTTGTTCTTAACCTTCTAACTTCTAAGACCACTTTTTTGTTTACTATTGTAGGTGCTCTAAGATCAAAAAAGCCAACTCTGTTCGTTCCAACGAACAATTTCATGAACAAAAAAGTGGGGCCTGCTTCTATTTGTGTTGAACAACCAAAAAGAAATGTTTGAGTTTTCACGTGGGGGTGGGGTGGGGACCACAAAAATGGCGGCATGCCAGTGGTGGGCTGCTACCCACCTTTAAGAACGCGATAAATGACATTGTTTAATTGCCCAACGAATTTTATGAAAATACATATATTTTAAACGGCTTTTTCTGAAAATATATAAATTAAAAAAAAAATATAATGGTCATATTTTTTCCTCCTCTATAAAATGAGACCCATTTTGCAATACTTTGACACCTATTAAAAAAAAATAGGAGAGAAAATATAAGAAAAAACTTTTGTTGTTCACATTGTGGAAATTTGTTGTGGATGTGGAGTGAGAAACAACTTTAGAACAAAAATTGTGTTCACAATTGGGATGCTTTTATGTCTAAGTTATCATTTCTACAAACAGACACATAGAAGTTGTTCTCAATAAATAAAGCTATGAGCAAATTATGCTGCCATCCCATCAAGGAGTGTGTATAATTAAATTAATTAGAAGACAATATCCAAAGCTTGAAAGCCCTACCGTTTTCCAGCCATCAGGATCAAGGCATGCGGTTATCTTGGTACTAATACCAGGCAACGGTCCGGGCTCTCGTGTGATCTTTCCCCCAGAGAGTTTAATTGCTTCTGCAGTTTTGTAAACATCATCTGTGCCTATCGCAATCTGCATACAAAACGACAATCCTCAATCAGTTAATAATACTAATTGAATGACACACTTTTTTTGACGTGGCACATTTTCTACATCAATGTGAAAATGCAGCAATAACATACATAAATGCATAATTTACAATGAAATAAACCTGACTGTAAAACATGAGTACGTTTGACTTAACAAGGTATGAGGTCGTCAACATCCTATTCACCCCATACAAGGATACAAATAAACTTGACTCGTCTTAGAAACGACGTCCAACAGATTCCGTTCCATTGAATAAGCTAGGTTCACTTAGACAACAGACATTGTCGTTCATAAAGAAATTACAATCCTTAAACTATTTGGACGTGCTTTCCATGATCACCTTATTAGCATCGCATTCTACATACCATTCCGTGAAAGGGGAAAGCTGGCAGTGGGAATGAGAGACAGATGACAAGAGACTATCATTTATTTATTTCTTCAGCAAGAGCAACATAGCATAATGATAGTGGAAGTCAACAAAGAGACACTCCCTACCTGAGCATATGCATTTCCCTTCTCATATTCTGTGACCCCATAGTTGTAAGTCAACTCCATTACAGCACTCTTGTCTTCAGGACCATAGCCTAACATCGCTATTGTATACTGAAATAATAAACAATTCACTTAGAGCAGCCACAAAGTCATAGCAAAAAGATACAGCCAAGTATTAATTAGTTATTAGACAGCAAGACAAAACACAAAGATTGTCTAGATGTCCATCAATCCATACATAATCATGCAGCTTGATATAGCAAAAATACACCAGGAAGGTGGCTGTAAGCATTAGGCCAAGAAAGGAATTGATGGACTTTTAGGCAATGCCACTCAAAGCACGTCATTTGATGGACCAGATCTACCTGCCAATCTAAGTAAGCAATTTACAACAATTGAAGATCATAGACTGTATTAATTAGGCTTTCTCCATATGGTTTAAAGAACTGGAATATGGAGGAAGGAAGTTGGGTGAATAGAAAGAGTAGAAACTAGATAGTTAGACCCTTCAGGTTCCATGCATGGCTCTCCATTCAATTTACTCTACCTTAAACAAAAAACTTATAAATGAGGGATGTATTATATAGTCAGAATAAGGGAGCCAAGTCACTATATTGCGTCAATTTTCTGTTTGAATCCATATAAAGAGGATAGAAAGAACCACCACCTTCAAAGAATCAATAAAGAGCCTGAATGCTTGGTAGCAGATCAGATTTAATATCTTGTGTTAGGATACCAAGTACGACTCAATTTACACTATCAGGAACATGGAATCGTGTGAGATATGTGGTTCAAACATTCTGTAGGACTAATATAGAATGTCAAAGCACATGTTTAATCCCCATATCAGATTGAGAAATAAACCTGAAAATAGAGTTCTGGCAGCAGTGAGAGACTACTATATCACCATATAAGTTCTCATCATATAAGAGGAACCAGAGGCGCAGAGCTCACCAACACAATAGAAGCTGGAATGTCCAGTAATTAAAGAAAATAATTGCAAAATACTCCAGAGCACACAATCATCTCTACATAAAATGTTCTACCCTACAGACCAAATATGCTACCACATAACTTTCTTTATGACCTCTTGCTAAAGTTATAACTATTTTTTTTTTACTCTCCAGAGGATAAATTTTCGCTATTACCGAATCCAACCCCATATGTTACCTTGTATTGTGGATTATCCCGTGTCCTCAAAAGCTCCATGCCAAAAGCCTACAATACATAATAATATAGCTTAGTTTGCTGAACTTTAGTGTCAGGAAATCCACAATCCAGCATTTACCTTCTTGTAAAACTCAATAGCTCGATCAAGATCACCAACTCGTAACATTACTTGGCACAACGGCTCAGGTGTCGGGCCCCTTTCAATAAGTTCAAACTTGTAACCATCAGGATCTTCAATAAATGCAATGACAGTTTTCCCGCCCTTAACAGGTCCAGCTTCGCGTGTTACTTTTCCACCTTTGGCCTTGACAAGATCCACGGTCTTGGCCACCTGTACATGAAGGAACAAATAAATACATATCTTTAAATCATACAAACAATAGATGACACAGAAGTAGGCAACTAAAGATCCACGAGAAAATTTTCGACTTAAAAATATTAATTTATCATGTTTCTAGGGTATAATACCGTCTCATTAGCCTAAGACATGCCTATGACATGACTAAACACTTTTTGCTATCCAAGTTGAAATAGATGCATTGGTCACAAAAAAGATCTGAGATTGACTGTATCATACAGTTCCATGGTCCCTTAGAACCTGATTCTGACCAAACTAAAACCAAGAATATCATAAAGGTATTCTGTGTGCAAAACCAAAAATTACCACTGCTTCAAGTTTTACTATAGTCATCTGATATCATCAGAGAAGTTGCAAAAACATAAACTGATTCATTAAAAGGAGCGCAGACAGGCAAAATTTTATTGGTCTGTAAAAACTATAACTATAATATAATCTACAATGGATGTCGGCATTCTCAAGACAAAAACACACTGTACTATCAAAGACTACATTAGCACAAAGGTAATCCATTTTTATGGTGTTATAAATTCTTCAAGAGAAGAACAAAACTTTTCATCTAAAAGGTCATAAACTAGATTATAGTAATAGCCTAAAACACACAGGCTTATAGCATCCAAGTCCTGTGTCTCACACTAGCAGTGCGCCATATAGGAAAGTATACTTTAAGTAGGAATCACTTCTTCTGATGGTCATCCACCCTTATGTAATTTCTTTTCAAATTACTAAAAATTGAATTGAGAACTGTGCTTCCATATGCCGAAAATAAGCTACAGGAATCGTCTCCGATTAATCAGCTACAATCGCTAGAGACTTTACTATTTAATTAGATCACAACCGTGTCTGACACAACATCAATGTGATGGCTCAAAAAAGAAAATGCTCCTAGAGGCATGGGGCAGAAGGTTGTTATTGTCATTCTGATGCTTACAACTTTATGAGTTTATGGACTACTCTCTCTACTTGTTATTTATTGGTATTTTCCATTATTACTATGCTCCGATTGTATAAAACTATATATTTTTTATCGACTACTTTTGAAATACTGAAATTCGAGCATAGAATACTTCAACTTATTTATTTATAGCAAGTTGGCAGAGGAAGAAGGGTCAAAGGCAACCAAAAGTTCACATTAATGAACAAGAACAACAATATTAAATTTAGCAGCATCACAAAGCATGTAGTAAATTACGAATAGAACAAGAACAGACACTTACGTCCTCCACTGCAATGCCAAAATGGCCAAAACCCGATCCCACATCATATTTGTCAACTCCATAATCTGGCCATACCAAGAGAAGCACAAATAAATACTGATACAAAACCCCCCCCCCCCCCCCTCCACCAATTACAAAACGTAGAAAAGAGAACATCTCATAAGCAGTCAAGGAACTTACTGTAAGTCAATTCTATGACAAAATGAGAATCTTCTGGCCCATAACCAAGAAAGGCATTGGTATAACTCTCCTCTGGTATATCACGCTTCCTTAACAACTTCATTCCAAGGCACTCCGTGTAGAATCTGAAGTAAACAATAATTAGGGCCATGCAAGACATGAGTGACTTTGCCAAATTAATATGATGCTACTCTACACTGTAAAGCAAAAATGACATACTTGATCGTTCTGTCAAGATCTCCAACACGATAAACGACATGAAGCATTCTTCGATTGTCCTTCTTGACCCACTCCAGGACATTTTCTTCGACAGCACTTGTGCTCGCTTGTGCAGTATTGCCAATTGCACTAATTGATAAGCCCTTGCCCTCTCCCCGCGACAATTTAGAAGCTCTCAAACCGAAAGATTGGAACTGCGGAACACCTGGAAGAAAAATTCAAACTCACTTAGTAGTCTTGCACTAAAAACCAGTCACTCACAACAAACTTTTAGTTCTTCTAATCAAAGCTCCTAATTGCCCAAGAGGCCAAGACAGACTCCTTTTATGTTCATGGCTTAGAAATCATGAGGCATTACCATGTCATCATATAAATCTCGACCAAAACCAAATCAATTTGGACTCTCTTGTAAGGATTAAGAATTACAGCTTTCTAGTTAAAGCCACTACTGGCAAAGACCAGCACTTTAAAGTGCAACCAGAAATAAATGACTCTAATCACATCAACAGCTCACCAAAAGTTAATTTTTCAATTAAAACTAGCTAACTCCACCTGAAATCTAATCGGCGCAAAAAAAAAAAAAAAAAAAGATCGAATAATTATAGTGGGAAAAAAATTTCTTCCCCCATTCACCTCTCGGCAAAAACTTAAGTAAGACGGTCCTACAACACGATTGGTTGACTATCCAATGGTCCGCGGGTGAGCTTCTAAGATCGTAAAGTTTTTAAACTCACCCCTGAACCTTAAAAAAGCCCAACCTGAAACCTTAAAAGCTCACCCTGAACCTTACAAGCGCAACCCAAAATCTTAAAAGCTCACCCCCTGAAACCTTAAAAGCTCACCTAGTCCAACCAAAGGACCGTCTTACCCAAGTGTTACTCATCTCAGCAACATGAAGTGCTAAAACAACATCATGAAGCTTAAAAGCTACCTCAGACAGCTACTACTGACCAATCATACATACTACTACAATGTCAAAAAACAATGTTGGCAACAAAAGTCAACTACTTCAAACAATATCCACCTGCCCCATACTAAGAAAGTCTTGTATAAGACAGTCTAATTTTATATCAGTCTTAAACTGATATATTCGGCTCAAAGTAATCACTTTTATTACAGTGTTAATAAACAGTAACCACTTTTAACTCAATTTGCGACCACGTCTAATTTTAACTTAAAAAAACCCGTCTCTTTTAATAATTTGCCACACTCTCAAGCTCACATTCCACACAATTCGATAAAAAAAATCCCAACTTTGGACAATTCAAGCAAGAAAACATCAACTAATGCAAAAACCACAAACTACCCACTTCCCAAGATTGCATCTTTAGCCAATATCAACACCCAATTCAACAAAATACCCAAATTCCAAAATCTGACAAAAATATAATTACATAAAAAATATTGAATAAAGTGGGAAAATATACCACTTGCAAGGTGGAGAGAAGAGATTGGCTTATAAGGTTGGGAAGAGGAGAGAGAAACGTGAGAACGAGAGCTGATGAGTGATGGTCTCAAGGTGGATGCCATGGCCAATATCCTCACCATTGTTGTGTAGGAATAAAAAACCAAGGAAATATAATGATAACACTAAAAAATAAATAATATATAAGCAAATACACTTCTTTATGTTCTTTTGTAAAAACGGTGGAGAAAAAGAATTTTTTTTAATTTTTTTTTTTTTTGGAAACGGTGGAGAAATAGATGAGAGAGGTTAGCTCATCATAATATTATGATGGTTTGGGTATTTTTTTTAAAAAAAATGGAATAATAGTGTGTGTGTGTGTGTTGTGGGTTGATTGGTGGTAGAAAAAGGCAAAAAGAGTGAGGGGGTGTGACAAGAATGAGAATAAAGATTGAGAAAGGGTGTGTGTGTGTGGAGTGAAGTCAGCCGAGGTTCTTATGATTCGGATGGATGTGTAAGGACTAAAGAGGGAGGGAGGGAGGGACCTCTTTTATATGTTGATGATGGGATGGATAGTTGCATACGGAGTATTTTGATGCTTTCCTGGTTGTAATAGGTCTTAAACTCTGTATAAATTGGGTGATTTAGTGAATGATGGCTTGGATTGGTAGGTGAGGTAATCATCGGGCTGGACTTTTGGGCTTCGAATTGAGAAGTGAGGTCTGAGGATGTCAATGGGGCGGGTACGAGTGGATGTCGTACCCCCCCTCCCTCCCAGTGAGATGAGTATGGGTAATTGTTTAGTGGGGATAGGCTGATATGGATATAAAATATTGTGCCCGTCATGTGTGGTGGGCGCGGATATGAGTTTCATGTTCTACCACCCCAACCCCGTCGTCTCCCGCTCCATTCCCAACTGCCTCACCCATTCCCGATCGCACCGCCAAATATCCATTGAGTTTTTAATATTTCTTAAATTAAAATTTTTTAGCTTCTAGGCTTGTAATTACTAGATATTTAAACTTTACCAAATAAAAAAGTCATTATTTAACGTTAACTAAAGGGTACAATTTGAATGAGTGGGTGTTGGGGTGGGTGGGTACCTGCGGGTAATGGAGCGGGTGTCGGCCCCAAGGAGGTTAGTCAACTGACCTGCTCGACCCAATAGACAAGAGGGGATCAGGGACACTCTCACTCTTTTGGCAAAGGAGTCTATAAGCCACCTTTTACCAAAACTCAGGCCTAAAAAAAAGCCCAAGTAGCCAATAAGGCATGAAAGCAAATGTTGCTACTCAGACTCAAGCTCATGACCAAAAAGGTAGAGGAGTGGACATGCCACCAACTGAGCCATTATCTGTTTGCATTTGAATTAGTGATTATTATCTACACTATAAAATAGTACTCTTGCAGTCTTGTATCCTCATTATCTGTTTTAAAATCTTTTTTCTTTTTTAAGGAAATATGTTTCATAATCTAGCATTTAGTCAAATAAAGATAATGAGAGTATAAGGGTTTTTGAGTACTAAATCATTGTTATATCTTGCTCAAATGTAAATGTGTTGTGGGTTGTCATTCTTGTAGTCTTGTGTGCAAAGTGGCTCCTCTAATCCTCTTTGACGAGAGATATACATATCTATCCAGTGTACTAAAAACATATGTGCTTTGTTTTGGGTAAAAAAAAAAAAAATAAGAAATGTACTGAAACATATGGCTAATATATTTAGAAGATAATGACACAAAAAGAGACCAGTGGACAGTGGCCATTCCTAGTTCCATTTTTCACCAAAATATCGCAAGCCAGCTGCATTTTGGTCAGCCTTCAACTTTTTATCCTGTCGTGGACTATTGAGTCGTTAACGTAGAAAAGGACATAAGATATTGTCATATTTTACTACTCCGTATAAAAGATGGCCGATTAGGTCACCAACCATACATATAAATAGCATAAACATCTCTACGTATAAAAGTTTGCAAACGTAATCTTAGAAACTACAGGTTCAAAACACTATTTTATAATGTAACCAACCCAAAGCAAACTGTAGATTGGCATATAATTTACTCTTGTGCAGCTATGCAAATAGTGCGGTATGGTACTCATCGACATTTGGCCTTTGCGAATTGCGACAATCAACATGATAGGGCCACGGGAAAACTCATGTGGAAGCGATCATTGATTCATGGCTGGGTGTGACTTGTGAGATTTCTTCTATGTATGATAGTGTAAAATCTATTGTACAAATGTCTATATGCACATAAAGCATTGCATATATATTCTGATAGTTGTGCTTTACTAAGAATAGAGGTCAATGACTAAAAAACAAAGAGGAAAAAGTTGATCCAATAATCAACTTAGTTAACAGTAATTCGGTGAGCATGTATACTTTATTTGTAATTTTGTAGAGTGTACGCTGAGTGGTTAAGGTATATATATATATATATACTCTCTTTGTTCCAATAAATTTGGATTATTTGTTTTATTATGTGTATTGATATGGCATTGTAACTATTAATAATTTTTGGTAAATAAAAAAATTATAAAATCATAATTGTTAGTTTTTGTGATTAAAAACACTTTTATATATTATATTTTTTATAAAAACTTAGTTATATATCTTGAGTTATAAATTATCAAATATCCATAGATAGTTTCAAAATGTAAATTGTGCAAATCTATCAAGACATAAGGATCATATCTTTATCTTTTTGTCCCTTGAATACGAATCATCATATAGAATATCTAATCAAAATTAATTATTATACCACCTTATAAATTTAGATAAAAAGAAATCTCTTTATATATGAACAAACTAGCTATAGTATATTGTAATCCATTTTAGTCAAAACAGATAGTAAGAGTAATCTAATTAAATAAATTGTGTTAACAACTCCAAAGTAATAAATGAAAAAAGGACGGAACAAGTTATTTAAAGTTAAATTAAAAATTATGACCTATATATATATATTTACCATTATTTTCCCACATGAAGTATATTCTCTTCCTATGTAAGTAAAGTAGTAGTCATTCTCCCCACTCTTAAAATTGATAGTCAACAAAATTGATAAATACAAGAAAAGGGCTGGCACGAGATTGGGGGTGTGGTGAAGGTGGAATGGGGAAAGTGAAATTGAAGGTAATGAGTGTCTTAGCATAAATCTTGTGCGAGACTGACTCACCTAAGTCTCACTCCTTCATGAAACGTCAACTTGCATTACCTTCTAAGTAACAACACATTAGGCACATGAAAAGTGTTAACACATTTGGAATAATATTTTGAACATTTCATGTCACTTCTACCAAAAGAGACAATCGATAAACCATCACATCACCTTCATGTTTAACAAGTGAGTAAATATACAGAAAATATAATATCATCCAAAAATAAATCAGACTACGATAAAAACTCACTTAAATTTGAAAAGCTCACTCTCATCATATCATCAACTTATCCAACCCAATTATTACTCAACTTCGGAGGAGGAAAATGAGGAGCTCTTCGTGGCAGTGCTAGTACTTTCTTATGTGCATTTCAAACCAATTTTGGAGTTTGTTCCTCCATGAAAACTGAGTTATTTGCGTTAATAAGAGGATTGATTGACTCTAATTGCTTGGGACCTTGGCTATAAACAAATCCTTGTTTATATGGACGACACAACCTATGTGCAAGTGCAACTAGTCCAACAAGATAATCCATGTAATAGCAACAAGTTTGCGATTAATGAGTGTCACCCTAATGTCTTAAGAGGAGGGAAAGACCTGCGTAACTCACACATACAAGTAGGCCAAGAAAGGCCAACAGAGCTCCACATTGGTTATCCAATCAAGGTCTAGAGCAGAACTCGAAGTTCACAGTACTCCTAAGCCCTCCCCAAGGATTAGAGAAATACTTAGCCGAAGATTTATCTAGTATGACTATGCTACGTTATATTGTAATTTAATTTCCTCTTTTTGGACTTTGCCCTCTTTTACACCAAATTTTTTTTTTTATAAATCAACACTAAATTCCAATTTCTTATTTCCATATCGATATTGACTTCCACAAACGAAATCTGTTATTCAAATTATCACTTAGACTAATCTTGGACGTTTGGTACTTTGGTCCACAATCCACTAGCATGGTAAACAGCCATCCCATTCCACACATGTAATCCACTGTTACCATTTCTCACCCACATGAGAAAATGTCACACGTACATAAATACAAAATGCTTTATGCCAAATTGCCAATGCCATATTTTTCTGTTCTAATCTCTCAAAAACTGGCACACATGATTCCTACTTAGACACGTCCCTCATTTCCATACATAGTTCTTAGCAACCCCCCAACACCTTCCCTAGTACGCTCATTTTACCAAACCTTTCTTAAAACTAACAAACTTCTTCACTATTTCCTGCAAAATTCCCTTCTTTTGTTTTTCTGTTTTCTTTCTTTTTTAACTCATTTTTGACTTCTGACACTTCTAACACTTCTAACACTCATTACTTTAACTGTAACTGTAAGTCATCCCACGCTTACAACTGTACTTTATTAACTCTTTAAAGTACTTTACTTACTTATTATGGTTATATATTATATTATGGTATTATTATATATTATGTTATGATTGGTTTACATTTATTTGTTAGTTAATTAATGGTGTCAGATCAATATCCAATCAGAAAACAGGAAAAAGAAAAGAAAGCCCTTTTAATGTTATTTATTTCAGTTACAACTTAACTTAACTGTCATTCTGCTTTACTTTTTGAATGTGGGTCTTTGATTCACTTGTTAACTAGATAAGGTATCATATCTTGCTGTTAAGTTGGTTTAAATAAAATTCCACTTTTACTAAAAAAGTTGGGTTCATGTCACATCAATTCTAAAAAAGTAATTTGTTTTATTATGTTGGTAGTGATTTAATTAGCATGGAATTGATTGGGGTAAATTTTATGTAATACCATGTTGTTCAATTTTGGTAGTTTATGTGTTAGACAAAGAGTGATTATTGAGTTAATGTTTTTGGTGTGACAGTTTTGGATGAGATAACAGTTTGAAGAGTCCATTGCAAATTTGAGAATTTGGGTTTGTGTTAAATTATTATAAAGTGAAGGATTTCTGCATGGTTGAGTGAATGATAGTATCTGAAGTTTTGGATTTGTCTGAATGTGTTGGGAAGTTCAGCATTTGGGTTTGCCTCAAATTGAGTTTCTGAGTGATGGGTTGTGTTTATTCAAGATCATGTATTGGTCAGTCTTGTGTTCCCAGAGAGGCTAAAGTTAAACAGGCTGAGAATGTGAGAGGTGCAGAGATTGGTGTGTTTTCTCCTGGTCATCCTGAGGGGCAGGAGGATGACGAAGTGCGAGATTTGAACCAATTGAGCTTTGGTAGAGACACTGAAGCTGGTATAAAGAGGCTTGCTAGGGTATCTGCTCAGTTTTTACCGCCTGACGGGGCGAGGACAGTTCGGATTCCATCAGAGAAATATGAGCTGAGATACTCATTTTTGTCACAGAGGGGTTATTATCCGGATGCTCTTGATAAGGCTAACCAGGATAGCTTCTGTATTCATACGCCGTTTGGTACTGACCCGAATGATCATTTCTTCGGAGTGTTTGATGGGCATGGAGAATTCGGGACTGAATGCTCGCAGTTTGTTAAGAGCAAGTTGTGTGAAAATTTGTTGAGAAATAGTCGATTCCACGTTGATCCTGTTGAGGCATGTCATGCGGCTTTCCTAACAACTAATTCTCAGTTGCATGCTGATAACTTGGATGATAGCATGAGTGGCACCACTGCTATTACAGTATTGGTTAGGGATAGGACTATATATGTTGCCAATACAGGTGATTCAAGAGCTATTATAGCCCAGAGGAGAGGGCAGGATTTAGTGGCTGTTGACTTGTCAATTGATCAAACTCCGTTTAGGACTGACGAGCTTGAACGGGTTAAGCTATGTGGGGCAAGGGTTCTTACTCTTGATCAGATTGAAGGGTTGAAGAATCCAGATGTGCAGTGTTGGGGTACTGAAGAAGGGGACGATGGTGATCCACCGAGGTTATGGGTGCAGAATGGGATGTATCCTGGTACTGCTTTCACTAGAAGTCTAGGTGATTCAGTTGCGGAAACAATTGGAGTGGTTGCAAACCCAGAAATAGTTGTTTTGGAGCTCACACCAGATTATCCTTTTCTGGTCATTGCTAGTGATGGTGTCTTTGAGTTCCTTTCAAGCCAAACTGTGGTTGATATGGTGGGTAATCTATTTCTGCTTTCCTGTCCTTAATGGTATTATTAATTTTGCAAAAAGCATAAGTCTGCCAGTCCTTATTTTGTTTGCTTTGTATCAGTCTTTCTAGTTTAAAATTGTGTCTTTTCACTGTGTTGGGCTCTATCATGAGTCCTGACATGTGATCCAGGATCCTGTTCACTCCGATATTTGCTTGACAGTGAGTCTGCATGACTGTATTAGCAGGATCATACATGTGATTGTACAAGCCTTCTCTAAAGATTATCTTGAATACTAAAAGCGTCTGTGCACAAAGGTAACTGGCCTTTTAGTTTGCAATGTAGATAAATTGGCTAGAGTTAATCATCTGGAAAAATGGTCTGTGAAGAGAAGAACAATTGTCTGTTCTAGGAGCTCTGTCAAGTTCTTGTTTTAATTTCTAGTTAGTAATTGAGGTCTGCGATGACTAGCTTTTTAAATATACACATTAAGATCTGATATTAAAAACACAATCTGAGATGAGGTGTTTGGCATTTGGAAGTGTGTAAGACTAACTTTGTGAAGCTTTTTATTTGATTGATGATAATTTGATAGCTACTTCGTCAAAGCTGATTGTACTGGTAACTACTCAGAAGCTTCGGCTATCTTTATATATACTATTTTCTTGTGTGTATTGATTTGCTTTCCTGTCTATCAGCTCATTAAACCCCGTATACAAATTTCTTGATTTTTCCTTTGTCATGTCCATTTTCTGTCCTCACAGACCTCTTTGTGTGTTTATTCTGGGCTGTCAAGCTGTCATAAGTAATAGAAGTTCAATCTTTTCTGCTTTAACAGTTCTCATTTTAGTATTTTGTTTACCACTTACAGCCCAATCTTTTTAATGGTTGGTTCCACAGTAGTGGGCGTCTCTTTAACATTCTGAATTTCTCTTCCTTTTTTGTTTTTCTTTCGTCACCTGAACATTACTTCATGTTTTCTTGCTGGACTTCAGTTTGCATTTTCTATATTCTTCTTCTCCTTTGGTGGAAGCCTATGTTTTGCATGGATTATTGTGTTCTATGTGCTAATTGACAATGATCAAGTCTTAACTATTCTGATACTACAAGCCGTAACGAATTTGTCTCCGCAAATGATTTTTTTTTTTTTTGCTTTCCAGGTGGCAAGACATAAAGATCCCCGTGATGCTTGTGCTGCTATTGTTGCTGAATCGTACCGGCTTTGGCTGCAATATGAAACTCGTACAGATGATATAACTGTAATAGTTGTTCATATTAATGGGCTAACTAATGTAAGAAATCTCTGCAAGACCAGTTGTCTTGATGGTTTATCGTTTTTGTTGGCGGTAGACTTCAGAAGTTCCTTGCTTACATGATTTACTGTGTTTGACTTGTTGCTAGGTTGCACAGGGCAATGCAAGTACTGGTCCCATTATGAAAACGCCTGTTCCCCAAGTCGTGGAATTAACTGGATCAGAATCCCCTGCAACCATGAGCTTGAATGCTAGGAATCAACGCGTAAGGCATGATTTATCACGAGCTCGTGTCCGGGCCATTGAGAGTTCTTTGGAAGGTGGTAATGCTTGGGTTCCTTCATCCCCAGCCCACAGGAAAACTTGGGAAGAAGAAGTAGGTTTTCTGGGTTGCATATTAGATTACCAAACAAAAAAAGTTTGGTTAATAGAGTAGCTTTGGAGAGACTTTTTGCTCAGTTTTCTGACTTGTTTCCTCTCTCCATTGCTAATTTCATGTTGGATCTTGATGTGTACGTTACAGGCACATATTGAACGGGCATTACATGATCACTTTCTTTTTAGAAAGCTTACAGATTCTCAGTGCCATGTCCTGCTGGATTCAATGCAAAGAGTTGAGGTTCAGGCTGGAGATGTTGTTGTCAAGCAGGTTACTACATTGTTCTGTTGTTTTTGTATTTTATTTCTATTTTATAGATATTACTTTGAGGTTTCTCTTTTTTATCACGCTGGGTACTTGTCACTTTGCTCACTAATTGGTTAAAACACAGAACTTGTGATTGTCTACTGGTAAAGTACTTGAAGTGAATAGTATTTCTGGATTTTCGAGAATAGAAACTGATTTAACTGGATGAATCTCTAGATTCTCGTGTATTCAAGATATAATGAGCTTTTTTATTCCTGTTTGAGTGCGTGTCTTGTAGGCAAAAAGCTTGATTCTATATTACTGTTTAATGTAGGTTAAAGTGGGTGAAGTTTTAATAATAGTCCTTTAAAGAGGTTGAACCGGTTTGTATTATTTGTATAAGAAAATCTAACATGTGTGGTACATGTCTGCCAAATACCTTGTTTTGCAGGGTGGTGAAGGTGATTGCTTTTTTGTTGTTGGAAGTGGAGAATATGAAGTCTTTGCGACACAGGAGGAGAAAAACGGTGAGGTTCCTAGAGTTCTGCAGCGCTATACAGCTGACAAGCTATCATGCTTTGGGGAGTTGGCATTGATGTGAGACATTTTCTTTTTCCGGTATTGATTGCAGTCCTATATAGTTAGCGGAGTTGATTAATGAGCACTCGGTCTTCTCTGGTTTGACATATTAGACATGGAGTTGAATAGTTGATTGTTGGTCGAACTAGCTTCTAATCTTGAATATGTGGATGAGCTACATATTTAGGTCAACTAATGTTTGTCTTGAGGTTGTCTTTCTTTATGTATAGCTATTTACTGGTGAAAAAACCATGGGCAACCACGTGGTTATCTGGCCGTTTTATTATTATTACTATTACTATTATCTTATCTAGCGATCTTGTTGGAAGCCTAGAACACTGAACTAAGTTTTCTTTATGCAGGTATAATAAACCACTTCAGGCCTCAGTACGTTGTGTGACTGGTGGAACTCTATGGGCTTTGAAAAGGGAAGATTTTCGAGGAATTCTTATGTCCGAGTTTTCAAATCTATCTTCTTTGAAACTTCTACGATCTGTAGATCTTCTCTCGAAATTATCAATTCTACAGCTAAGTCAGATAGCAAATACTCTGTCAGAAATTTCATTTTCTGACGGCCAGCCAATGGTTGAACAGGTAAATGTACTGTCCGAAAGCAATTATGTTCCTCTAGGTCCACAAAACTAATGTTCGTTCGTGTATGTTCTTGCAGCATGAGTGTGTATCTGCGCTGTACATAATCCAGAAGGGAAGTGTAACAATAGAATTTGATGCTGATGTTTTGAAGAGTCCAAATATCTGCAGTCTAAAATCTGATACTCAAATTGAGAATGGCGTAACACACAGCAGTAGGCTGTTGATAGAGAAACCTGAAGGAACTTATTTTGGCGAGTGGGTTCTTCTTGGTGAGCAAACTAGTCAAATGACTGCACTTGCTGTTGGTGATGTCATCTGTTCTATTTTAACGAAGGAGCAATTCGATTCAGTTGTTGGGCCTCTGACAATAATTTCAGAGGATGATCAGAAGTATGTTGCTCCAGAGTGTAGTAGATGTGTCATGTAACGGACTTCCTGTGATAAAAAGTAATCAGTCAGACAACAATTGTTTCATGCGAGGTATTATCTTTAATTCAGGTTGCTTGATATGATTTAGGTTAAGGGAGGTTCCGGTGGTCTTAACTGAGGAATCTGAAAGGACTGGTGGACCTCTAACCTCTAACAGAGTTCATCTCTCTGATATGGTAAGAATCATCAAATTCTGTCCCACACATGGGAGTACCCTGGCTAGATATATATGTGATATACACTGAAGTCTTTTACTTTCAATGGCTTTGTAGGAGTGGAGAAGATGTCTGTATTCTACTGACTGCAGTGAGATTGGGCTTGTACTTCTAAATGGTTCAGGTAATGGCAGTGGTACTGTTACGTACATTCTATATATGGGTAGAAGACGTCATGTAACTTTTTCTCTGTCATTTTTATCAGCTATCTCTTTTTTTGGTTGTCTGTGGTGAATACTTCACAATTTTAATAATTCTGCCTTATTCAGGCCAGTATAGCATATTTTTAATGCCCTGTGGGGTTTCAAATGATTGACCGAGCACTATGTGATTAGTAGTGGATTTCTTGAGCAGAAAATTTCCTTAGCTTGAAGAGGTTCTGGAAGCAAAAGGTTAAAAGGCTTGGAAAGGAAGATCAAGTCTTGAAGGAGAAGAACCTGATGCAAAGTTTGAGCAATTCAGCCTGTGTGCCGGAAGTTATATGCACCTGTGCTGATCAGACACATGCTGGAATACTGCTTAACACATGCCTGGCTTGCCCATTTGCTTCAATACTTGCTAAACCCCTGGATGAACAATCTGCAAAATTTTGCGCTGCCTCTGTTGTTATTGCACTAGAAGAGCTTCATGAGGTCTGGTGGCTATTTGGTTATTTTGTCTGCTTCTTGAGAACCAACTTCACAATTTTTCATTTTTTCGCTGTTCATTTTTTCAAAGTATGCTTTAATTTCGAGTTACAGATGGAAGTTCTATACAGAGGTGTATCTCCAGATGTGCTAATGTGTGATCAAGCAGGACGGCTACAGGTCAGTTGCATGAAAACTTGAAAACGTCTGATTTTGTCCTCATCAATCGAAGAGTTCTAAAACATTTGAAATATTCTGAGGGGGGATGTACGTTTTTTTCCTTCTCACACAGATAGCTTAAACAATAATGTGATGAATGTTTATGTTTGTAGTTTGTAGACTTCAGATTCGGAAAGAAGTTGTTTGGTGAGAGAACATTCACAAGCTGTGGAATGGCGGATTCACTAGCTCCTGAGATAGTCTTGGGAAAAGGCCATGGTTTATCTGCTGACTGGTAATAGTTTTTCACCAATGCTCTGTTGCTATCTGTTGCTTGGTTTTGGTAATCGTGTGAAATACTATTACCATTCTACTGGGGACTTATTCATAGAGCATTTGTTCTCAAATTCACAATAAGTCAGGACCAACTGCATACAGGGTCATAGCTGTATCAATAAGAGTCACCTTACCTTTTGTCGTGCCCCCCCCCCCTCTCCAAAAAAAAAAAAAAAAAACATCTTGGGTTTTCTATGGGGTTAAGGTTGTTAGATTAATCCAGCCTTAACCTCCAATCGCAAAGTGACACTTGATTGGGATGCAATGGCTTGACCAACTGAAATCTGTTTTAAAATCGAAATCCTATGGTCAAACAATTGACAACTGAAAGACATCGAGTCGAGTTATTTAAATGGAAATCAACTTCCTCAATGATTGTCATTTTCTGCTGGGACACAGAACAGCAGGAAGTGCCTGGCATTGAGGAGTGAGGACAAGAGCTTAGGAATGAAAGGCCTCTGGTATGTGCGTATGTGGCAATTGTTCTCTTAGGAGACTACTACTCAGGAAAAATTTAAAGTAGTGGAATGGAAAGGGAAAATGAGGTGTGTGTGTGTGTGTAGAGAGAGCTTCTCCTCATTGAAGGAATGTTAGGAAAACATTGATTTCCGTCCTCAGCTTTTGACAGTGTCTCTGAGCTAATATTACATGTTTCTGGCAGGTGGAGTTTGGGAGTTCTGATCTATTTTATGCTGCAAGGTGACATGCCATTTGGATCATGGAGAGAAAATGAGCTTGATACATTTGCAAGGATCGCGAAAGGACAGTTTAATATTCCACAGTCCTGCAGTCCTGGGGCAACCGATATAATTATCAAGGTTTTCCGAACACAATTCTGTTATCTGAGCTCTTATACTTGATTGAGTCCAAGTGCAGGTCTTAACAACTCTGATTGCATCATTCAGTTGCTTGAAGTTGACGAAACCAGAAGACTGGGAAGTGAGGGGCCAAACTCTGTTAAGAGTCATCAGTGGTTCGCGGAGGTCGATTGGAAAGGCCTCAGAGATCTCACAGCGCCTGTTCCTCCTGAAATCATATCTCGCGTAAGTCACCAATTAGAGTGTTACACTGAGAATTATACCTTCGCACCATCTTCTCCTTTTCGGGATGCCGAAGAACTCAACTCTCAGGAGTGGTTTGAAGACTGGTAACTGGTACAGTTACATTGGAAATGTGTGTTTTCTGCTGCTTCCAGAATCTCTCTGGTAGACTTTTTTTCTTGTTGCACTACAAGGCATGATTACACGGAAATCGAGAAAGCAGCACAGGTCAGGAGGCCTGAAACACCTCCATGTATTTTTGATCTCACCTTCTCCATTTTTTGATATAATAGGAACTAGGAATGGTAGGGCTGAAGAAATTCAGTTGTTCTTTGGTTGCCTAGAACTGCAAACCATTTAAGCAGGTACATGGAGTAGTTCCTGTAAATAAGTAATATTTTGTAAAGAAATAAGTTTTCTACTCCCTGCCCATTCCTTGTAGAGTTGAATTTTAACACCCACCTAAAGTGCTTTGGTGGGTGCGAATTGAATTTGTCCTTCTCATGTCCATTGTGATTATTAGTATATATAGTTCTATACATGGCGTTTGTATTAATAATTTTTCCTGTAGAATTCGTTTCTGGTGATTATTTTATTTACATAAAGTATTGTATGAGACAGTCTAAAGGTTAAACTTCCGGACAGTTTTAAAGCAGTAATTTTGTGTCTCAAAGTGACTACTCTAACTTAATTGATGACTAATCGTTGTGTATAAATACTGTGTCTAATTTATTTACCTTAGCTTAATGTTGAAGCCAGGGTTAGTTTTACCTCACTTACATAATTTACATTTACACTACTTTGATAGGGTGATTCACCAATGGCCACTAATATTTTTATACATATATTTTGAATGTTATGTAGTGCACCCCTTATATAATGCAACATGTATCATATTTACCTTAAAATCTCTGTCACGAAATAAAACCTAAATGAAAGCTAATAATCTAATACTATAATCTAATACTATATATCAAAGCTAAAGAGATTGCATGGCTTTGCTGTAAAAGGATTTACGATTCAAAGAACAATTATCTTCAAACTGCTGAAGTACAGGACAAGTGTGAGTAGTCTCGCTGATATTTTTGCACAAAAATGAGAAGAAAAATCCACTAGGAAGTGAAGTGGTTGCGAATTGTGACGATATAGAGCTTTTAGAAAATTCACAAAAATTGGTACAATCTTGGCATCATCCAATTCCCATTGGCCAAATGAACATATTTTTCTCCCCACGGCTTAGCTACGCAAATTTGCTGCCTTCATTGCAGGCCTACATTGATGCTGAGATTTGGGAGATATGTCTTTTTGTAGTAACGTTGTTCCAACTCTTCTCAGCCTAGTTGCTGCCTCTTGTCTTTAGGAGTCTGAAGTCTCACAGAGAAAAGACAATCTAACATATGGACTATACAACAAATACGATTATGACATGTATTTTTTTTAACGTGGTTAGAAGGTTGATAATTGATGGATTATTTCTAAATTTAAAAAGGTAATAAGATAGCATATCTAGTAAAAAAATGGCACTTCAGGAAAGGAGTTAATATAGAGAAATAAGATAACGATATTTTGAAATGAACATTCCATGGATTTACTGCTTCACACTAAAAGTCACCAAATCCTTTTTTTCAACCTTGAGCCATCACCATTTTTTTTTTTTTTTGACAATTATCACCATTTGTAATGTTTATGCTCACTCTTCTTTTTTATTGTTTTTTTGTTTCCTCTCGATGCAAGTTTATTATATAAGTAAAATAGTAAGTAGTAACATAAAAACGTAACCTTTTCATACTCTAGGTTTAAATTAAGTACGATAACATGTCGTTACATTCTCTCTTTGCCTTTACTCTTATGGATCGATTTGGTTACCTCAACAAAAATAAAAACTAAATTGGTTGCTCCATACAAAACCAATGATACTGCTATGATAATCAATCGACTCATTTTCTTTATTACTGTTTTGATTTCCCTTGTTTTAATAAAATTGAAAGCAAGGCTGCATAGGGGACAAAAAATTAAACATCAGTATATGATTGCTAATTTCTTACGTCAAATACAGTTCTCGATGATAATATACTAGCAGAGTAGCAGTAAGTTAGGAGCCTCTTATATCTTATACGTCTATGTATAATATTGAGAGGGGTGGTCCAAGTATATATCATACCAATATTGTGAGGAACCTCAAGTATCGTCAGCATGTACATAATTGCATGTCTTTTCTCTTGAGCTTGGCCTTCGTTGTGACTTTTAATCTATGGTTTTGTATGGAGTATACTAATGAGTAATGACCCATACTCTCAATGATTTGTTTTTTGTAAGTGTTATGTTAAGTAGTATCTCAGACTAATTGCTTTGATCTCAAACTTGAGAAACAACCTGATTAGCTAAAAGCTCAAATAAGTTGACTATTCAATGCTTGAAAACGTGATTAGGGTGTTTGTACAAGACAAGAATGATTGAGAGTGCACGGTTACGTCTAAAATAGTGTTTGCTTTTATTAGTAGGGTTGTAGTCTTGTAGACGATCTGCATCTTCGCAAACTCTAGTAGCTTGTAAGTTGTAATTTCCCCAAAAGTTACGTTGAATTAATACTAAACAAACATTTGTACTATCAAACCCAATAATATATGTAGGTTTAGATATGAGATAACAAAATGCCATTTACAAGTTTGTTTCGTAGAAAATATGCTTTGAAGTGAAATTTGGGGTATAAATTGGTAGAACTTTTCTGCTAATGCAATTTGGATTTGGTAATAGTAATAGTAGCAAGTATCTGTAGGGTCGCTTTGTTGTTAAAGAGACTACTTAACTAATTAGTTAATCCTGTTCACCTATGTCTTAATCTGATCTTCTTGCTGTCACAATGTTGACAGTATATGAACTAGTCTTGGCGTTCAAGAGATTCTTTTACGTGATCAAAATTTTGGCTGTTCAATGATAAAACGACATTGGCTTCTAAGACTTGATTATCCTATCTTTTGACTCCTGAAACCAGGGTGGCTGTGCAGTTTGCTGTCTCCCCTGAATTACTTAATGTAGTACATTATTTTTGCATGATGCACTTGACAGAACTCACCAATCAGGTGCTTCAAAGAAGACCCAAAAAAAAATATTAAAAATGGATTATACAATATTGATGTATCTCGTTCAAACAAGCTTAAAGGTAGGACTGAATAATTCTCTACAGAAAAACAAGGTCAAAATTAATGAACAAAACTAATCCATATGTGGTACAGTTCTAGCAAGTTAGCATTTTGAGTAATTTAACCAAAGTGCTGACCAAATTTTATGTTGCTTTCCGAACAGCTAATGCAAGAACGCTACCCTCTTAGCCATGTGTAATTGGTTAAGAATTTTATAAAATTATCATGTAGTAATTGTCAAGCTGAGACCCAACAAAAATTCAAATTAATGTCAACCAAAAGCGCCACTTGCATGAATTTTATCAATTATGTACAAATAAGTTTGGGAGGCAGGTGCAGTTTACATATGACAAAGGTACAGAACCAAAATTGAGAAAAAATTAACTATTGTTGCATAATCTATTTGTATTTTGAAGTGTGTAACTGTATGAAACATTATGCCTAGCAAAAAATTAAATATTAGAGGCATAAATGTGGGAAAAAGTAAAGTGAAAAGAATAAGGTTTGTGATGAACATATTTACACATTCAGTGTCTGACCTGTGTCCTGAGATTGCTTCAGTTGAAGAGACCTGTTCTTTTCTCTGTTAGCAAACCATTGAACTGTTCTTTTAGCAATTGGGAACCATTTTCTTCTCCTCTTGACATCATCTCTCACATTATCATCATCATAACTATTCTCTGGTTCTTTCAGACATTGTCTGAGCTTATTCTTCATACTCATCAAGTCTTTAAACCTTGACAGTGCAGTGATCTCTGACATTGACCTTTTGTCAGCTGGGATCAAACTGCTCCTTCTGGGAGGACTAAAATTAATCTGCCTCATACTAGCTTCTATGCTCGAAATCGAATCCGACCTCTTAATTTGACCAATTTTATGCTCAAACATCCTCTTTCTCTCCATTTCCTCCTTTATGTTCATTACACTATAATCATCACTCCCTTCATAGTAAGTAGAAGGGCATTTCCCATCCACCAAGTTAGAGGAATAGAGCCTACCACTCGACATAACCCCGAGCATTTCGGAGTTTAAGAACATCAAATCCGAAGAGCTAACATTGCTCCAACGATTCTTAAACATTACATCAGATACCACAATTTGATGATTAAGCCTATGCAAATGATCTACTTGCATAGGCATTTCTTCTTCCTTTCTGGAATTCAGAATTCTCCTAAAAC
Source organism: Corrigiola litoralis (assembly GCA_901111285.1). Lineage (NCBI taxonomy): Eukaryota > Viridiplantae > Streptophyta > Magnoliopsida > Caryophyllales > Caryophyllaceae > Corrigiola > Corrigiola litoralis. Next base: position 25,500 of record CAAKMY010059842.1, read on the forward strand.
TACTTCCTATACTGAACCTTGATGACCTTTGATCATCCTCCCTCTCTACAAAGAGCTCGAAATTCGATGACGCTTCCCCTGCATCAGATTTTCCACCAGTGAATCTCATGCTACTCAAGTTCACTAATGTTGTAAGATCTTCGGCGCTGACTTTTTGCCTACACAAGGGGCAAGTTGAGTGGTTCTCAAGCCACTGATCAATGCACTCAATGTGGAACCCATGCTTGCATTTAGGTAGCAATCTTAGCATCTCAACCCCTTCAAACTCTGCCAAACATACCGCGCATTGTAGGCCTTGTTTGGCTCCTTTGAGGGAGGAGAATTTGAAGAAGGGAAGGGATTCTACCACAGCTTTATCTATACCTGAGAACCTTGTGTTTGTACCAAACATGCCCCCGCGTAGGAGGTCATTGTTACGGTCAAGACTATGGATTGCTGTTGGATGTCTGTGGCACACTTTTGCATAGATTAGGAGAATGAATGTTAGTGAAAACATGAAAGAAAGTACTCCAATTACCACAAATAAGCTCGGTTGGAAATTGGAAGCTGTAGATTGTTGCCAACCATTTTGATTAGCGTTTGCTACTTTCGCTAAAACAAAAGCTATCAACAAAGGGAATATCATATTTGTTGAAGAAAGTTCCATGCTGAAAGACTAATGTTGGTGCTATGTAAGAGTTTATAAGTGTATAATATGTGACGAAGAAGATGTTTTGGTGGTCATGTACTTTCTTTGTGCATTTGTGTGAAAGGTTGTTAGTTTTAGAAAATAAGAATGATTTAGTTTGAGAGTTAAGATGGCTTTGGTACTACGGATTGCACAAACTTTGCTTTGCTTCTTACATATATATATATATATA
>CAAKMY010059864.1:0-20031 GCA_901111285.1 Corrigiola litoralis
TATATAAGATATATTAGTAGGATCAAAATAAATAAATATATTATGTAACCTAAATAACCCTCCATGCACCATGTTTTAATTTTTTTACAATAAAATAGTTGATAATACGGCGAAGGATGATATATAAGGATATAAATCACAAAGAAGTTCCAAATAGTTTAAACTCCCACCATTAGGGGTGTGCAAAACGAGATTTGCAATCTGGTGCGCTTAATTAGATTTCCAATTAAAAATTTACTTGAACGGTGATTGCAATAGTTAAAGGGACTATTTTTTATGTTAACCAAAACCGTTTTCTATCATTTTTATTTTTCATAAAAAATAAAAGAAAACAAAAAAACACGAGTTGGTAATCTTAAGCTCTGATATGTTCCAACTTATACCAAAACATACAAACATATTTTTTTTTCACTCTTGAGTTTTGCTTAATAGTCCATAATTTAGCTAAACTAACTATATCAAATATTTTCATATCAGAAAATTATTTTAAACAGTACGTTTTATATAATTACTTCCAATTCGTAGATGTTTTCTTCGTTTTCATATCTATTTTTCTTCTTGTGCTATCACTTTCGCTTTCTTCTTTGTCCAACACCGTCCGTCCTCACCCATCATATTTCCGATGCCACTTAAAAAAAACCTATTAACGCCACTTTGACTTAAGTCTTGACTATAAGAGCAACTGCATGGCCTCTAGACATGAATCATTGGTTTTAATTTCCCATATCAAACATCATCATTTCCATTTCATCTTCGCTCATCTTCAATTATCCTTAAATGCACCACCTCGCTCATTCCAACATCAATAAATTACAATGTTGATATGCCCATTTTACCATGTAGAAAGGTAAGTTTATATGACTGGGTAAGGTTGAGAGAAGGGAAAATGAGATAATTAATTAAAAGATGATTATCATAAACTTGAATGACTTTTATTTAGGAACATCACTAGACCCATATTTTCATCATATTTGTTGGTGACGTAACGAAAAAAATGTTTTTTGATTATAAAGTGTTTACACTAAAACTTGCAGCATACATGATGGGATATATTACTAAGTTTAGATACGAGGTAGAAAATGCTAAATGTGATCCCCTCCTCTCTTAAATTCTTATATACTTAGTTAAACCCACTTTTTGGGTACATCAGGTGGCAATTTTCACAATTAACATAAATTTTAGGGACAATAATGTTTTATTGCATTTATGTTGTGTTTGGTAAGTCATTTCAATCACCTTATTTGACTAGTTTACCTTATTTAACCAAGATTTCAGTCACCATAAATTTTAAAGTTGTTTGGTAACACAACTTGAAACACATTTAAGGTGACTGAAATAATAAGCTACTTGGGTTACATGAAAAAAAAAAAAAAAATAGTCACCTGAAAAGGTTGAGTCACCATTTCAGGTTTCATGTACCTTTTCAGGTTTCAGGTACCTTTTCAATCAGTTTTGCCAAACACACCCTAAAGTCTAAATACCTACAAAACCTTTGTCACGCTCTAATATTCCATATGTTTATCTTTATTGTTGTCAAAAAAAAAAAATTAAACGTATATATAAATCATCTAAAAGATAAATACGAGGTTGGCAACTCAATATAATGAAAAGAATCCAGCTTTTTCTGTTTCAAGGCCTAATCTTGAATAGAGTTACTTTGGCTTTTTTTAATGATTTTGTGGAGCTATGTCCACCAGCACCAAGCTTAATTCCAAGTTGTGTCATCTAATGATAGATGAGATAATCATTAATCTATTTCGTATCTGCTAGACTGCTATGGTAGGCCATTGGTACGATACACTGACACTAGATATCTAAGGAACTTCAAACTGATATAACGCATCTATATATAGTGGAAGATTAGTAAGCACCTTCAGGCTTAGCATGTTGAGAATTTCGAACGTAAAGATCGTATAGTAAAAGACTGATAACACAAGTGGATCTCACTTAGCCATTTAGCTAAAGGGGTAAATTTTTTCAGAAAAGTGGCATCCGGAGTACGGTGGTCTTTTTGCCAATTGGTTGTTGTCCGTGGCTTTGATTGTGATTATCAGCTTGTTTAATTGGTTAAAATTTAAAATTTGCTTATTTGATTGACTGGAATGATTAGGTGTTTTGGCTGGCTAATATGGCAAGTGTTTGATAAAATTAAAACTAGAATTATTTGACTATTTGACAATAGCTTGTTTCTTTTTTTTTTTCTCTCTTTTTTGTCGGTCATTTTACATTCCTTTCCTATTCCATCTTTGTCCGTCAAGATCCAAACAAAAATTAGTCCATCATGCAAGCCAATATTCCTCTAACTATTGATTAAACCTCTTCAAAACTTCATATCAAAATTTTTCCTACTTCGAGACAAATAAATTGTACTCCTTAAGTTTTTGAAAGATATTGCAAAAACTCATAAAAGGGCAACCCTAAAACTCAAAACATGAACTCCATGTAATTTGATTCGTTTTCTTTGTTCGTGATGTATTTTGATTCGTGGCCAATGGGAAAAGTGAATTACCCGTGGAGTAGATGGAGGCATGGACGATCAAAATTAACAAAGTTGTAACAAGAATTTTGGCACTATTGACGTGACGCACTATACGATCAAAATTAACAAAGTTGGAACATGAATTTAAATGACCTCAATCGGCTCCAGAAGAAATCTTAGGTTATTATATGTAAGTGATTTTATGTACATATATAACTGAAGGCACTATTGACGTGATGCACTATAGGCTCATAGATAATTGATTCACACTTTTAGCCGCTATATCAATTTGGCTTTGACTATTTCAGAATTTTGGCACTAAATAATTAGATTATGAGATGATAAACAAATGTCAAATGGAACCATTCGCCGCAAAAGTTCTGCGTACGTACACCCTCGAACAAGTTTGGTATGCAACGAAGTGGTCGACAAGGGACAACATGAAAAGTTTTGTCTACGGGAAATATTTGAGAACAGCGAAGACATGAATTAAAATAGAAAGAACTATGCTACTATGGTAGATCAGTTCACTTTCCATTAAAAGTGTTAAAGCAAAGGGAGAAAGACATGAGTTAAGCTATTGGTGGAATGCATATGCAGATCTCATTATGAGTGGATGCATGGCGTGCATATCTCTTTTTTACTCAAAGCGTATGTGAAATATATATAAATTATTACTGCAAGTGTCTGATCTATTCTTCTTCCTTTATAGAAAATACATAATTTAGCAGGTTAATCAAATACAACTGATATAAAGTTAATGATGTCCCGCAGGAATAATGTCGTACTACAATTGCATCGAGGTTGTTGATGATATTATATACTACTGTTTTGCCAGGAAGTAAGATATCAACTATGGATTTTCATCTGATACGATTCGATTTGCTTTTAGTCCACTTGTGGAGTTGAACCACAACACTACAACAGTTCGTTTCGATCTCCCTCCATCCACCATCCCCCATCCACCATCCCCCTATTCCTTCGTTGAATGTCGAGTTTGGTCATTTGGTCATTGTGAATGTCCAATCTAAATTAGGGCTGCCCAATGGTCTAAAATCGGACCGGAGAGGACCGACTTCGACCAGACCGGGACTGGGAAGTCCAAAAAATTTGGACCACGGACTGGAACAATTACATTCGGATTTTGGACCGGATCAGACCGAGCCGAAACGGAACGGTTTCCAAAAAATATTTTTTAGTTTTAAAGAAATTAATTACTCATTTATTTCAACTTAAGTTTTACATTCGACATTTTGTGGTCTCCAATACAACTCTTCGACCACTACATTTTGTATTTGATATTATGGTCTTTATATATTATGATGAATTTAAGGTCCAATTTTGATAACTTTGACCCAAAATATCACAGGTAACGCAATAGTTGGAACAGAGTGAGTACCATTGAAAATAATTTATTTTTCATTTAAGAGTTGATTTATCTTAATTTTGCAATAATGGTCATTTTTAACCATTTTTAATGGAAAAACATTATCTTGAAAGTTCATTTGATTTGCATTAAAAAAAAAAACTTTTTGGTCCAAACCGGAAAATGGACGGGATTTTTATAAATCTTGCACCAAGGAATGGTTCGGTAAAATCAAACAATCCAGCCCAGTCCATTTTTCTGGTCGCACCAGAACTTGGGCACCCCTAATTGTTATTGTGTACTAGTAGTCTATATAGAAAGAATTTTTTTTTTTGGGGGGGGGGGGGGGTTACAAATAAAAAGAGAGAAAATATTGAAAATTTGTCTGTATTTTATGTGATTACCCAATCACGATAATCAGAGTGACATGATGCCTTCTCAATGTCTACAACCAGTCGGGTGAGCTTCGACAATTATATTTTCCTTGCTTATTATTGAGGTACATAACAATATAGTTCAAAACATGTAAGAGTATTAACAATTTTGTTTTGGCTCAAGTTCAACTTCATTTTATTCAAGTTCATTATATTTCACGTTAGAGCAAATTGATTTCAAATTACTTATACTTTGTTTTAATTTAAAAGTTGTCCACAATTTCACTTTTATATTTCAAGATATCAAATCATTCACGTAAAAGTTATATCTCAAAATATTAATGAAGTACTTATCTTTATAGTTTTCACAATAATATTTATACAATGATTACTATGAAATAAGGGAGACACAAATCTATAATCTAATATTACAAGTTTACGAGGATACCATTGATATTAGTGAGATTCATATTATATTGTTGTGTAAGAGGTTAATTAGTCTCCAGTTTTTTATCCTCCTTCACATGTCAAACTTCATAACTCGTTCAAAGATAAACTCCAAGGTGTAATAGGCATGAGTTCAACAATATAATTGATAAGGATCATCATTTCTCACCACCCAAGATGAGGACTCAAATTATGATACCCTTATGTCCAAGAGGAGCGATGCTCTATGATTTTTCTCATGAAAGAAGACAAAAAGAAGATTTGTAGCCCTTGGAGGTACTCTCTAATTACAAAAATGTTCGATAAGAAGACATTAGAGTATAAATTTCTATCCAACAAGCTAAAGATAAAATGGGGAGTCAAGGATAGCCTTCTTACTAATATGGGGTGCAATTACTATGTTGCTAGATTTCCTTTCAAGAAGATTACAACAATGTTTCAATGGAGGGTCCGTGGATGATAAATTATTATTATCTCAGTATCAGAAAGTGGATTCCCAACTTTATCGCTGATAAAAAACAAATACATTTCCTTACCACTTTGGTAAGTATTTCCAATCCATCATTGGATTATTTCGACTTTGCATTCCTTTACAAGATAGGATCCATGATTGCCAAAGTTATTCGAAATTATAATATGAAGGTCCTATAGTGATATGTTATAATTGAAAAACTTGGACTCTAAGACATAGAATGTCCTACCCATGCTAGGAAGCATAACTTTGCAGTCTTCCTAATAGACGTTCAAGACTTTCATGTAAACGTTTAAACTAACAGTCATGTTGTTTATCAAGCAGAGGAGGGGGATGTCTACAATTTATGGATGATTGTTAAGAATCCAGTTCGACGTCGACCACTACTCAAGACCAAAACAGACCCTCCACCAGTAATGTCTCAAACCCCCAGTTATCTTTCACGCACCAATATAAAGTAACCCTAGAGAGCATGTTGGTGGTTATAATATCTAGGAAACCCTAATGTGCGTAAATCAAAAAATTTCCAAGGCTCTTATTTGAAGTTTCAGGAAAGTTTGAATAGAAAAATTGAGGGCAATCCTCCTAATTTTTATGCCAATATGAACTAGTCCAATCTTGGGCACGTCCAATTTGCGGGATCATGAAGAAATTATTTGAATACCTCTCAATCAAGCCTCTCCTTCTTTGATTAACGAAAGTTTCCCCTCAGCTAATGCCATTGAATTAGTCTTCATTGCTTAAAAATAAGTCTTCCGTAAGGGATGTTTCCACTTTTAAGCTTGCTAGCTCTGAGGGAATTCTACACGAATTGGAAACAAGACTATACTCAAGTTAAAATAAAATAGTGTAAAATCAAGTTCCTAATCAACCCAATATTCTTGTCTCTTCTTGTTCTATAAATCTAGCTCTATTTCTAATCCATATTCTTAACTAGTTTACAAGACCACCCACAAGACAAACCATATAATTTTCCTAATTAACACCAACGATGACAACATCTTTATAAAACACGACAATACTTACATATCATCCCACTATTTCCATGATCACCCCCCCTCCCCCTCCCCCCACCACCACCACCCCCACCCCCGAGGGATTGGATGTTTTGCTTAGGGATAACCTTGGATTTTCCTATGATGGGGATAATGACCCCAATGTATCACAAGATATAGGTCTGGTTCCAAAAACTAACGGAGCCAACCCATCCTCCCTTGCAGCATCTAGTTAATGTGACTATGCCACATGAAGCTAATGAAATCATGAGAATTATCAATAATGATTGTCGAAGATCCCTTTCTCATCCTCCTAGTTTAATGATTTATGGATATCAGATATTGGCTTGTAATCCCCCCCCCCCCCCTTCCCACGTCCTCCACACACACTTAAATGGTTTGGAATACCCACGGGACTAGCAACAGAGCAATTATTAATGCACTAAAGGATATGGCTGAAGAAACTCGCATGGGGTGACCATGCTAGGAAGCTTGCAATTATTCTAAATTTTGCAGGCCACATTAAGGTTGATGGTCATGGATTTAGTGGAAATATTTGGATTTACACAAGAACACTGTTATGGTTGACCCTATTGATAAGCACAACTAATTCATCACGCTTGTGGTCACAATAGTGGGGATATCCCATGATATTTATCTGTAGTTTATGTTAGCCCTTATGCAACTAAGGGAAGAGATCTTTGGAGAGACTTATGAGGAATTTCTACCATAAAAAATAGACCTTGGTTATTAGTAAGAGATCCCAACGAGACAAAGTACGTGACTGAGCATAGTAGTGGTGATTCGAGTATGGCTATAAGACGTCCCACCTTTAACCAATGGATTGAAAATAATATCTTACTTGAAGTGAGTTTCCAGCTGTTGGAGTAGTGTCCTCCGACAATAGGATTACGTTAATAAATCTCAATTACAATAAAATCGGATTTTTTTATAATCATTAGATGATTTTTTCATTAATTGAATGATGATCGTATATCTGTAACAATTGGCTTGCTAGGGTTTGACGTTAGTGTCGTATGACGACGATAATAATTGATCTCTCTCGGTTACACCAAAAAGGTGAACCAACTCCTAATTACGACACGTATACGAGATACGTGGTCGTAATAAGAGTTAGCGGTTTAAGATATTGTGATTGTACGAATTTAGAACTCAAATCCAAGTGAATCAGTATAGTAATTTGTGGTCCGATAATAAATTAAATATTAATTCACATTGTTTCTAATTTTAAAGTGAGACTTTGTAATAACAAGAGTTAGTTATTATTGTGATTAGTGAGTTTAATAATATAATTCAATTGTTACATGAGATGTAACATATATTAGAAGTGTGTACTACTAATTATAGTTGTGTGGGTTAGTGGAAGTTGTAGTAACATTCCACTAACACCATATTTTACTGCAAGATGGCCACTTACTCTCTCTCTAAGTATAGAGGAAAGGCCAAGTCTTGAATAGGTCTTGCACACACATTTCACTCATGATATTATCACAAAAATCGAAAGCCAAAGGAAGAGCTCTTTTCCTCTCCTTGGCCGACCACTTTGAGTGAGCCAAGGATTGATGGCTCTTGATCAATTCTCACAAGCAATGTAAAATTCATAATCATTAGAATATCTATTTCAATATACATATAAAAGTTATAGTATTTAGAGCTAGATTAAAGGTTGATCATCCTAGTTTCTAACAAGGGTGATTCGGAGCTTGGCGATCTTGGTGCTCACTAGAGGAGGCTTCCTTCCCTTGGAGGCTTGAAGAGTTCAAAACGGTGTGGTAAGGAGGATCATAACCGAGTTTGCAGCTCAAGAAATCAAAGATTAAGTTCTTTAATCAAGCTTCAAGAGATTGTAAGTTAACATGTATGTTAATTGCTTTCTTATCTTTAATTCACACATCAACGTAATAAGATCTTAGGTTATGATTATTTACGGGTAATTAATCATTTATAATGAGATTATAAGAGGGGTAAAACCAACACCAGCTCAGCTTCATCGAGACAAAATTCTCTTAGCACATCCTAAGTTAGAAAGGGCGTTGTGCGTGATAGGTGGAGTCTCATATCAAGTCCCAAAGGCTTGATTTATGGTTCGGTATTGCGAAGTTACAATAAGGGAATTCATAAGACACCCCTCATTTTTCTTCCGGTCTTTGCTAAGCACAAATGCTAATTAGAGCCTTTTTATTGTGTGCTACATTAAAAAAGATTAGTATAAGTGTTGTTTTAGGCGATTCAACTATGAGCATATAAGATTTAACCAAATAATATGGGTAAACTCACTAAACATTATACCTAAGAAAACCCTAATCACACATCTGAACTAGACGTACATATTCACAAGGACTCTAGCTAGCATGATTATAAGTCAAGTCACTCTAGCATGATACTAACAACACTTTATTTCCACAATCCTAAATATGATTTATATAGGATAACAAAAGTCAACATTTTCCTAGCTACATGCCACTATTCATTGTCAAATATGAAACCTAACATACTTTATTGTCATAAGTACCCATGTCAAGCATCTAGCGGGATAGATCATGGGCCATGAGTGCAGCTTGTTAAGGTTTACTAAGGACGTTGAGTTCTTTAAGTGGGGGAGTTTGTAACACCCTATGAGCATGGTATCCCACATCGCTAAATGATGTGTGGATTTGATGGTTTATAAGAGGTAGCACTCATTATCATATCAACAAGGCATTTCCCTTTTGAACTTAAGTGAGGACAAATGGGCTCTAAGGGGGCACCTCATATATAAATGAGTTGTTTCGAGACTGGATGTGGGTCAGGCTGTTTCAGATAATCAAACCAAAAAGAAGTCGAAATTCAAGTTGCTTAATTTGTTTGACTTGTCATATTCCCGGTGAAATTGAATTAAGTTTCATCATAGTCATGTTTTAAATGAGTCCATTTCAAATATATTGCAACTTATCTCAAATCTGAACCATTGGTTCAACCAAATTTACAAGTTAGAATTTCGCATAACAAAAGTAGGGTGGCAGTTCAAAAAGTTTGCACTTCTTTTCATTAACATACAAAATGATGATCCTCTATAATATAAAAACGTAAAATTATAGGAAAGAGTTACACAATCATTAAATTAGAAGGATCTTTTTTTTTTTACTAACAAAGATATGGCGGGGTAAAAATCAATTCGAGAATAGTGTATGTGTGTATACGTTTAAACATATACACTTAGGCGTGTGTCATACACACACGTGTGCAAAGAGTGAAATACAATTCGTCTGGACACTTCTTCTAGCTATCACACACGTGTCGGACATAGTGTCGGGTACGATACGGAAAAAATATGTTTCGGATACACACAAAAACCCCACCCGACAGTGACACAGATCCTTAAAAAAAAACAATCTACCTGTACCTCCAACTCCATGTACCCTAAAATGTGCCTAGACCCTACCTGATTAAATCCTAGATCAAACTTCATGTTGCTACATACTGTGGGCTTTGGAGGGAAAGGACTTGGCTTACTGCCCCACTGAATCACGAAACAAAGAGAAAGTAGAAGCAGCACAACAAAGGTCGTACTCTTGCTTATGGTTCCGTTTGAATTGGGAGGCAAGGGAGAGAGAGAGAGGGGGGGGGGGAGGAGCTAAACTGTAGGGTAAAAAAACTGAAATTACAATTTTATCCTCTGTGTCTACATGCATGTATATACCGATATAAGACCAGGTTACAGTTTTGAGTTCTGACCAAAAACTGAAACTTTAGGTTGGGGTTTATACGATTGAAATAATTTGCAAGCAGGAAATGAATAGACAAGCACAATTCTGCTATATTTGGTAATAACCTCAAAGCATAGGTTGCAAAATGTTACAAGCCCAACATTTCCAGTAAAATTCAAACCCCCAATCTTAATAAAACAAAAAAAAAAAAACATCTACTAAGAGGCGTTTGGTTTAAGTAATGGAATGGAAAGGAAATGGAATGTGTTAGAGGAGTGAAATGGAATCATATTTTGTTACTTTTGGAGTTTGTTTGGTCCAACCCAACTATGGAATCATGGAAAAGGAAAGAGTTTCATTAAGGGCAAACCAGTCGTTTTATCTTTAAAAACCCACCCCCACCCTCCCTTTCCAGCGTCACTGTATCCCATTCGGCCACCACCGTTGACCGGTGGTTGGAGGTGTTTGACGGCAAAAAAATGCCTACCCTACCGGAAATCACGTTCCGATTTCGGTTTCAACCTCCTTTTTTCCAAATTCCGTCACATTTGGAGGAGATCTGACTTTTTTATTCGCGGATTTTTTTTTTTTTTTTTGCTTATTGGAGCGGCTTTTGGCGGCGTTCGTGGGTGGTTTAGGTGGGCCTGCGACACCATAGTAGAGAGGCGTTGGGCAACGGTACTCGGAAGGTGTTGGGCGGCGGTTGGGGAGAAGAGGAGGGAAGGGCCGCGGAGCTGCGCGCCTGGGACGTTCGTACGGGCCGACGACGTGGTAGGCAGGCGGTGGCGGTGAGACGGTGGGAGGGGTGGGCAGCGGTCCTCCGGTCAGGGGGTGTGGGAGGAGGGAGGAGAAGAGAAGGGGAATGGAATTTGTTACCCTTGGAGGGAGTCAAATAAAATGAAGTAAGGGAGTAAAAAATAAAAATAACTGAAACAAACAAAGAAAAAAGGAAATAGTTAGAGATCGACACTGAAATACATAGAGACAGGTATCCCAATTGGGAATAGTGACCCTATATAACAAAATCACCGGTTCCCAACAATAGATTGTTAAGAAGAGAACTAGCTCAAGTGGTTGGAGCTATCTTACCCCAATCATGAGGTTAGGGGTTCAATTCTTACCTGCGACTTAGTGCGCTCCTTTCGGATCAAAAAAAAAAAAAAAACAATAGATTGTCAAGAATTCGTGGATTCCTGCAGTTGTTTATTGGCCAACAAACAGCACAAGAACGGAGAGAATTAATGTTTTACCTGAATATCGGATTTCAAGTAGTATGTCAACAAAGAAACTAAAAAAAAAAAACTTTTTCAACCGTACAGTGTAGGTTGCAACATTAACCATGTCACAATCAAGCTGGAAACTTATTTCAACACCAGCAGTTGCTTTTGGAATGGAATAGAAGCATTACTCTATAGCTGTTAACTTTAGCTTAGCTGGGGGGAGCGGCAGATCCTATTGCATCAGCGTTATTAAAGCCTTCAAGCCATCCTCATATTAGAAGCAACTCCGGCGAGTAATTTATTCACGCCCAAGAAGTATTGTTTCTATCCGTATGCTTATTTACAACAATCACGTTAAATGTAACTATGCAGTTTCTTGCGTACATCTCATGTTAACTATTAACATCATATATCTCATACCTGGTGCGTGAGCCAAAGTTGAACCGAAACATGGTAGACTTGGAATAAACAAATACTAATATGCCTTGTTGGACCACAGAGCCTTGAGTACTCTCCATGCAGAACTTGTTGGGTAGTCTAGTCGATTAATCAATAGTGTCAAGATTGAGCACCCGTGCAGCACCCACATGGGGCCGATACATATAAAGAGCTTCAGTTCTTTGACCCAACAACTCATTAACCATATGAAGAAATGACTTATCTGTCCAGTTCGAGTGGTTTATGATATCAGTTGTAAAAGCAACCAGTAGATCTTAGTTAAACAGTCAACGGAAGAGATACCAGTGTCTGGCTCAAACAAGTAAAACTGGCTACGAAGATCTCAAAGTATTTGATTCCTTGCTTATAGTGAAATACTCATGTAGAATTCATACAGTTGCTACTGTACATACTGTATCTTGTTAGGCCACTGGTAGGAAGTCATAATACTAAGCTCATCAATCACCTGCTATCTGCCAACCCTGCCAAGTGATTAACCGTGTCTTCAAGACGAGAGAACTGAGCAAAGATCTTGTTATCGAACTCAGCGTAGTCTGTCAGGTTCTGCTGCCATTGACAAAGACCATCCCCCATAATTTTCAAACCATTCTGCAACAACTCCATTCCTCTACAGAATCCATCAGGAAGTCTCCGCCTTTTGTTGGATAAATTGCCACCATCATCCTCTTTATCACATCCATCTACCTCTATACCAAGATACGAATTCTTGAGAAATAGCTCTCTAAGAACAACCCCATCTTTGGCATGAAGCTCAAGCTGCTCAGAGCTAAAAGTTGCTGCTGCAGGAAGAGCTCTTTCCTTTTCCAGGAAGACCTTAAACTCAGACATAAACCTTTCTTCATTTGCATTGGTTGCTCCTTCAAGATCAAATGATAGAGCGGCATCTGCTGGAACAAACCTCCACAACTGACTGCAAGAGCTTCGAGCAGCAAAGTATACAAATGCTGACATTGCTAGATGAATGAGGGCCCAGTGTCGCTCTCTCAGCAACATGTGATACAACTGCCAGACTGCTGAAGTCTTTTCACTGTCTTCACATTCTGGAATTTCTATATGACCCAGGCTAGACACAAAAGAAGCTAGAGCTGGCTTGCACTTCTGTAGTTCAGTTTCCACGCCAGTCGGCCCAGAGATGAACATGTTCTCAAGCTCAAGGATTACGGTTTCCATTTGATCATTGCCATACAAGTGCTTTGCAGTTGAAATAATCCCCAGTGCCTCACTTAGAAGTCTACAACAATGTTTCTTGACAACAGTGTTTGTAGACTTCTTATATGCTTGAATAGCCGCTAACAAGAATTGCATTGTCTTCTTGTCGATTCCAGAAGAATCAATTTGCCTACAAGATAGTATTACAGCTTTGATTAAAACATCAACCATTAAATTGAGAGTTTCTACTTCCCTGGAAACTATCAGGATATTATGGTTTTCTACATAGTAAATTCCACAGAACATGGTGCAACAAACAAATGCCGTAACCACAGGAAGGTATTGGAAAAGAGAGACAAATGGAACCAAATCGAAAGTTCGATACTAACTAATGAAACCGATATAGATGTCATCAAGAAGTACATGTTGCTGACAAATTCTTTCAAAAGAACTCAAAGCATATATGCTAGTATCAGCAGTTTAAATTGTCAACTTCTATGACTAGAGGACTTACGTAAAACATTCAACAATTTTGGGTATGGATATAGTTATGTGTGCGTATGCTTTAAATAGAAGAATGAGATAATCCTAATACACACAGTTAAATCTTGGGCCTAAGTATCATATTTGGATCAAGGATCTTCCATATGTATTCTCGTTTCACCCTCACACATCCCCTCCACATCAAGAAGTCATAGGACACAACACTTGTGCATTTTCCAGCTCCATTAATTGTAGTCACGACTCACGAGTGTAGCATTAAAAATGACAACTTCAAGATACATAGACATACACCAGCATTACCACAAGACCTTCAAAGAGGTGGCTTCCCATTGACCCTTCAGATAAAGTAAGCTTTTACAACATACACATCCAAACAAAATTCCACAAATAATTCAGAATTATCACATACGAGGCATGAGCAACTTTCAATGCTCAGTGTAACAGAATTTATAATTTTCTTATATTTTGTTCCAAAAATGCACAGGTATGTCAACTCAGGTCACAGATATAAGTTTGTACATACAGTTTCACATAAAAGCTAGACTCCTGAAACAGTTGATCCATGTGCTTCCCTTTCATACGGTATAGCTAGACTATACCATGTCAAAAAGTGGAAGATGGAATGAGAAGAGAGATCACACTCATAAATTGCAAATGAAAGCAATGACAAATACATGAACTATACTAGTCCAATAGATCTGTTAAAAGATGGAAGAAACGGTTTAGACGAGAGATCACTCACAAAGATTGCAGAGCAGAGCAAAGTACAGCAACTGGTATTCCAGATGTAATGGAGCTCGAAAAGCTCATTGGATTCTCAATATAGTCATCAGCAAAGTGAATATAGTTGTAAAAGATTCTTTCTATGGCAGCCGCTTTCACGTTATCTGATAATAGATTCAGCTGGAACCCTTCCATCAACAAAGCTGCATACATGACTGCAGAAGGAGGTGATTTGCCGTCAGTGACAATGGATCCATAAATTCGATCAACCGTAGATGGTGGACATGAAGCAAGAAGTAGACACATTGATCTGGCCATTTTCCTTAATCCACATGGCAGAAAGATTTGTGTATCTGAACAGGCAATTAGCTTGTACAGATAAGCAAGCTTATCCATAATCGTGTTCACTGCACTGCTCTCAGCATAACGCAATAAAAAGCACCACAGTTCCATAATGATCTCCCAGCAAAGAAAGTGAGGGTGGAAGAAGTTATCAAGCAGGAAGAACTCCACTTCTTTCCAAGCTTGAGTTCCATAGACTGTTACCATAAAGATCTTTAATGCATGCAGAAAAGAAAACAAACTAGGCTCCCATGTCAGCACCAAAGATTTACCCTCACCACATGATAATGGGATCTGCACAGCTACAACGAAGGAATAAACATCTTCATCCATCAAAACATCCAAAAACCACTGTAACTTTCTGGCGATTTCAAGTAATACATATTCATCTAGATCCACAGATACTTTCAGTAAATCAGTAAATAGGACAATCTGACCAATCAGAAATATTCGCGCTGTAGGCAGAGCTTCACAATTGACAGAGAATATTTTATCTAAAGAGCTCTGAAAATCTTTAATGTGATCTGAAGGGTTGGAGACAAAACTTCTGTCTTTACAAAATAACCAATCAAGTATTTGGAGCTTTTGATTATTATTCAGTTGTGACGAATTTAGTAAGGACTTCAGCAAATGAATTGACGTAGGCTTCAACAGTTCTTCCATAGATTCACAAACATTTTTCAGAACCATCTCTTTGACGAATGTAGCTCTCAAGGTTGCAATCAGCAGGATAAAAAGAGTAACCTCCCGATACACAGCAAACGCTTGATGTGAATACTGAGAAGATATTCTAACTGCATTGATCATTAGAAATTTTACTGGAATAGATGCCCTCTTAGCTTCATTTACAGATATTGTCTGCTGAAGTGAGGAAGACCAAGTTTCAGCTGCACATCTTAGTGAATCAGTGGCCAGTGAGACAAGAAGCAAAATTATTTCCCCTACATTGACCTTCTCTGCTAATGCCCCTCCTCCAAGCTGGAGCAAGGACACAACACCTTTCCATGACAAATTGAGAATCGTAACTAGACTCCCTCCACTGTCTGCAGCCATGGTTCCCAGTTCAGACAGCTTCTCTATCGCATATTTGATCAGATTGGTGACACTAATTACACCTGATTCGCCTTTGTTATCCAAGCTACTGTCGTCTGCACGAGTTGTTTGACAACCGAGATCCCAATTTACTGCTTGTGAGTACACCTTGCACAGTTTCATTGTGGAATCTAGAACCAACTCGGCTTGCTTTAATAATTCTGAAGTGAATGAGTGGATGTTCTGTTGAAAAACAAAAGCTATCAATGTATCACAAGGAAGCTCGAATCTTTTTTTTTTTTAAGATAAGATGATTAATGCACATGATAACACATTTACGTAGAGTCTAGATGCGACAAACAGCTACCTACAGACAAGTCTAATTCTGGAATGAAAAGGCCATTTCACTGACAAGTTGACCACGAGTTAACTACAGCAATATATTTCCCCACTGTCTACAAGATGTAGTCATGTAGCTGTGTTTCCTGGCAGGATTAGACTACTGTTAGTGGCTTCCAACTTTTCTAGCAACATCAACTTGGCTCTATCAGAAGGATCATGCAGTTAATATATAAAGAATAGAGTCACATAGAAGAATATAGAAAGTCTTTGTTTTTGCTGTTGCTAAAGTTGTCTAGAAGAAACCTTATTCAAAATGCTCAACCTGGACCTGGTTGACACCACCCTGACCAGAAGAACTGTATGTCAAAAAGATATTCGCAATGGAGTCAAGTTCATTTTCACTTGAGGGATCTCATGTGTCAGATATATAGTATGCACGAAGAATACTTTTGAATGCCTAAGTAGCCGTAGGTGTTAAATAAGTATATAAACAAATAGCTTAACAAATAGGTGAAAAGAAGAGAAGCCCACAGACATCTGCGATTCAGATGCAGTAGCAAGTGATCATATTAATGTTATCATGGGACTGGAAAGAAGTTAAGAGCAGTGTTTAAAGAGGCTTAAGGCGCACCGAGGCGATAGGGTCTTTGGAGCCTCAAGGCGAGGCGATAAAAACCAAATTTTTGTTGAAGAGTTAATACTTACCTTGAACTTAGTTATTAGATCTTTAACCAGATTCAGTAGATCTCGGAAGCACTTGTCAAGAGCAACCATCAGCAACTCATCTTCCAGTGTGGGGTTTTGGACCGCCAAGGAAAAGCAACCCACAGAATACTTCAAACACTCCAAAAGCATCTGCACGATTAAAAATTTAAGCATAAAATAGGTCATATAGCTGACGACAAAAGGAGCAATGATCGTGTCTAAATGTATAATTAGAAGAGTGGGAAACACAATGATTTGACATTCACAAGCCAGCATGTTTTAAGGCCAAACAAACACGATTTTAACTTTTAATTACTAGTTACTGAAAGCAAGACTATTCCAGTAAATGAGTGCTTAGACGAAAAAATGAACAAGCCATAATTACCTGGAAAAAGAGGCTGTAATGCTCTTCTTCTTGAGAATCACCAGTTGACATAAGCGTCATCTTCAGGTGCTTTGAACACCATTCATTGGCCTACTTATACACAAAGAACAATTAAAACCATAATAGGTTTATCTTTTCATAGGCTATAGTAAATATTTCCAGAGAAACGTACCTGAGCCCCCAGGACTAAAAACCCTCTGTAGCAACTGGAGCTGCCAGCTTCCAGATGTCTGGCAGCCACATCTAATATAGCTTTGTTCAACATGCATTGAGTCACATCCAGACACGTAAAGCCCTCCCATAATGTCTAGCCAGTTGTCAAGGAGGCAGTAATAGCCTGATAGGACGACTATCATTTCATGTTCCCGACTTTGAGAAACCATGAAACAAATTGAAAGACACGCTTAGCACTTTGACGATATAGATGCTTCAAAATCAGCACTATGGCTGATGTACCACATTCTAAGTTGGTCAAATCACATTCAGCACATCTTCAAACATAGTGAACTTAAGTTTCAGATTATACTCGATAGACAACATCATTCGAAAAAAAAAAATAGAAGTACTGTATTATGATTTTGTTATTCCTTTTCAATATCCTTTTATTGTAGAGTTGGACAGTATTCTTGTATGATGTTGGAATCCAAAGTTCGAAGAACGGTGCAGCATAACACCAATAATTGATCCCACAACATCAGGCCGGATAAGCTTCAGTAAATCTAAAATAGCTCTGAAACAGTAAGGAGCTGGACGTCCACTCAAAAGAGAGTACACAAATTTAACATGTAAGGAATTTAATACAATGATTAAAAAATGTCAAGCCCATAAATTCGTAAGCCTTTTCATCAACTGGAAGAGACTGATTGTCAACACTCTACAAGTCCATCTTCAGGTGATCATCAGGCAAGCTTTTAGAGGCAACTAAGGAAAAATTATCATAAGACAATTTGATCAGAAGACTAAGCAAATGGAAGAACCCTGCTTCACTCAATATGTTAAAGTGGTTAATATAACTTGCATAAGAAGACCTAAATAGAGAGTATAGACAATCGAGCACTAGCCAGTATCACATGTTAGTCCAGGTATCAGGACCGAGAGGTACAAAAGCATGTCTAGACACAGCTTCTGGAATAACAATATCAAAAGCTTGAAATTGTCACATATTAGAAGGATTGAAAAATAGGATACAATGAGAAATTCCAAAAGTGCATCCAGGTCTGGAGTTCCAGGTTGAACTGCAACTCCAAGCTTCGTTACCAGGTCTATACGAGTCTCAACAACCTGTCATGACAAACAAGCATGCAAAAATAATCAAACGCGCATAAGTCTCACCAAAACCTTACAGTCAGACCGTCCTATGACTACGACTATAAGACTATAAGCTTTCTATAGTTTCTAATTTCTACGTAAGCCTTTTAAATTCTGGAAACAACATTGTGTTTCTAAAAGCTGGCCACAAACTCGTACGAAATTATTAAAAGCTCATACGTCTGACCAAAACCGTATACTACGAAATATCAAAGAATCGTCAGCTGAAATCTACATTTGAGCAATCAAATGCCGAAATTTTTCAATTAACTGATTCAAAATGACGCCGACACAGTGAAGCCACGACAGAGTAACAGTGATAAACAAAAACAAACACATTTCGCACAAATTAGGAGTAAAAAAACAACAACCACAACACTTCAGCACCTAAATTAAAATTAATTGACAAAATACATCCAGCAAAACTTATAATTAACCAGTATTCACTCAAAATTTACACGCCAAAACCCTAACTTTTATAATTTAATCACTTATCGTCACATTCAGAGCACAATTATGTAATTATTAGGTGAAATAATGAAATTAATTGATTAGAAATGTTCGATGATTGTATGAAAGGTTGAAATTTAAAACAACAAACTCCTTTTTGGTAACCACGACTCTTCAGCTCCTGAACTAAAATTCATTTACATCCAGCTAACACATAATTAACCAGTTGTGAGCTCGTCGCAACCCTAACATTAAATTTTAATTACTTATGGTCACATTAAAAGCATTATGACGTAATTATGACGTTATTAAGATGAAATGTTTTTTATTTATTAGGAAATGTGAAAGTACTGTGTGGAAGGAGTGAAAGTGGGGTGAAACGACGTCGTAGGGGAAAATAAGGGGAAGTTGAAATGAGAGAGAGCGGGTGAAGGGGGGAGAGGCTTACGTCGGAAGATTTAATGGATTCGATTAAGGAGTGTAAGTCATCCGGGGAGGTTGGTATGTCCATGTCTAATTGCTGCTTCGCGGTGTGTGTGTGTGTGGTGTTTGATTTTTTAGTGTTGTTGTGTGGGGTTTTGCAGGTGGGAGTGTTTTCGCGCCAAAGGTGTTTCAGACCTTCGGTTTAGGTCCTTGAGCAACTGTAGGGAGTTGATATTTACACTCCATACTATATTTACTTTCGACATATTTTCATAATTTAGGTGGTGTTTGGGAACACTTTTAGAAATAGCTTTTCTGTTTTTGGAATGAGAAAAACAGTTTTTGAGCCAAAAATAGTGTTTGGAAGCCCCTCCTAAAACTCATTTTTATTGAAAACAAAAACAATAAAAAACAGAAAAATAAGAAGTGAAAAATTTTCACTTCTAAAAACAAAAAAAACTATTTTTTCTTTGACTATCCATATTTTAGAAAAAATATAGAGATTTATATAGCGTATATTATACTCATTTGATTCGCATCGAAACAAACTTTAATAATATTAGGTGTTCATAATTTTTTGACTTACTATTTTAATGATATTTTGATTTAAAGGTCTCACAATAAACAGTTTAAAAACATTAGCCAAACACAATTGATTTTCTTAAAAGTGTTTTTAGAAACTATAAACAACAAAAACATTTTCGAGTGATTAAAAACAAAAACAGGAAAAATATTGCCAAACAAGCCCTTATTTATGTTCAGTAAAACTGTTTGAATCTTGTTTTACTTTTCGACTTTTGGATTTGAGTAGGGTAGGATTATGATCGTAAAGCTCTTATTACTGAGTTTAACTTTATTGTGTTCTTATGACTCAAACTTGAAACCTTTGGATAAACTAGTTAAGTTCTTTACCAATTCAATCAAGTGCATATCTATCTATATTATTATTATCTTATACACCTAAGATCTTCTAAGTTGAGGACACGTGGCCTATATTTATTAAATCCTTAAATTGAAACCAAATGAAAAGACTCATCCCACATCTATACATCTATGCTATTATCATCTCATTTCTATCTTCATGACCTTTTGTGTTCTGTAACAGTCATGGTTTTATTAGGTTTTAATTTAACCAATAATGAACTCATT
>CAAKMY010059875.1:0-10092 GCA_901111285.1 Corrigiola litoralis
CGTTAGAACTCTTAGGTGTACACTTGCCGTTAAATGATTGGTGAGTGGTGCCACGTATCAGATATAAAAGGCGTGGTTTCTGCTTTATATATTAGTAAGTATAGAGATAGAGATATATGATAATATCAACTGACTCATGAAAATATATGATAGTCCCTGGAGTCAAATATAGGCTCTCCTTTAGGAGTCATCTTTGTTTAGTATAGAACAATATAAATAGCTTTGTGAGTGTTACTTTGAGAGCGTGAAAAGTTGCTCTTAAAGTCCTCTCAGAACAGTTACATTTGATCGTCTCATACTTTGAGATTGAAAAGCTCAAAGAACAAGCGTCAATAAGCAACGTTGGAATACACTCCCAGAAACCACAAATTCTAAGTAGCGTTAAAGAAGCAACTAATAATAGCAGTGCTAGGCAAATAAGGCAATGTGAGTTTGGCTCGTTACGTTTATGGGAACCAAGATTGTATTTGTAGGGCAATTTGCATTAATTTGAATCTTCCTTCTGATGTAAAGGACAAAGTTAATTGTCCACATACCCATAATAAGAGCATATATACATATCTTGTCCCATGTTATTGAATTAAATGTTATTCAACCACAACGTCAGATGAAGAATTTGCCCTCCTTTTGTTAAGGTAACTTCTAAATGAATGGCCAGAAACCTACACTTCGTTGAATTCCATGTCTGAGCAACTTATTTTTATAGTTTCCGTCTTTTCGAGCCAAACCTTTCATCACTCGCCTAATTACTCGATCTATAAGTATGCACACTCCATAACAGATTTTAGTTATTAATTGTAGTCACGAAGGTTTATTATGTGGAATGCCTAATTAAGAAGAAACATGCATATGATACAACATAAATAGAACACCAACTTATCTAGTTATCTTCATCTTTCTCAGACTTTTGACGCCGACCGTGGAGGCTTTCGGCAACATTAGTTTTGTCGCATCCGTCCTAGTTTACTTTGATTGATTGAAAATAAAGTGAAAGGATAAACACTTGCTAAAGCCAGCGATTAGTCTCTTTAACTCTTTGTTTGAGTGCTTGTTATTGATAACATGTGTGTACAAAGCCTAAGCAGTTGATTTCAACATTATGCTTACCAATCTATAAACGCTCATAAATCTAAAGGCACTACAATGTAAGTCACCTTTAATTGAAATCCCACTAGTCATTGTAGTAATTGAGATCACATATGTCCAAACATTATCCCATTTCCTATCCTTTATTTACGTCACATTAACACTTTAAATAATTATATATTATTATAGCATAGAATATGATTTTTACTTACCTTAAATATGATAAAAGGTTGTCCTTGTGAAATTATATTTATGGACTTTTCATACTACTTTGTATGAGAGCTTAACGTCTCCAAAAACGAACTGTAAACACTAAAGTAAAAATTAAAAATGGTAAATTTCATTTCAAATTTTTAATAGGTAGAGCAAAATATATGAAAATTGATTTTTTATTACATCCTCTTCTCTCTTTGTCTAGGTGAGGGAGTGAAAGGAAAGGGCTTTCGAAGATAGAGACCTTTTCGACTTGTGATCAGTTCCTTACCGTCGATACACTTGGTTTTGTATATTGCAAATATAGCCTTCATTTTCATTGAATGGGGTGGGGCTTCATGTAAGTGAACCATCAAAATTGATATTTTGCTTGAAAGCAATGCGGATTAGTGACCCACAAATATTCAGCCTTTGAATTATGGGAGAAATCACTCTTCATAGATTTTCCAGCCACGCCCTCCAAACTCACGTACAATTTTCGTTAATACACTTTCCACATAATTCGGACCTAACAAACAAAACAAAGTAAAATATATGTATATAACAAGTACTATTAAAGGAGTTGAATGCACATGAACATATCACGTCAAACGATGGCATGAAAGCTTACATGATACTCATTAATTATGGATTAAATAATTCAAACCAATAATTGAAATTCCATTTACAACATTATAATAAACCATGAGCAATTACTATTCTCTACTATGCTCAACAAAGTCCTAATGTCTCTATCTAAAGAGCGTTTGGACGTGCACAAAATAATTTTTCCATTTCTAAAGCTGATCAATAATGATAGAAAATCATATATTATTTTTACCCTATAAAAAGAAAAAAATCAAGCTAATACAAATATCATCACCACCAAAAAGAACATGTCTAAAAACATGAAAAATGGAAACACATTGATCATATATTTGAACAAAGTCAACAAACAATGAACAATACAACAATACTAACAAATAGTAAAGGTACCAACAATAACATGACTGTGCATCGCATGAGTCTATTATTAATGTTATTTATAATTGACGTATCAATATCCAATTCAATATTTGCTCTTCAAGATATCAGATGTCAGTTGTCCAATTTCATATGTTTTGTATCATATACTATCCGAAATTAATATATTTAAGTTGCAGTTAATTGGATGGTTACTTCTAGTTGATCTTATCAAGTGTGGTTTTGATGTAAAAAAGTTGATTTAATTTGTATTGAATTATATCCATGACAAACACAGGGTGACGAAGAGAATACAATCTAGTGAAGATTGAAGAACAATATAGTAGTACATTCCAAGAACATCTTATAGTTGATAAAAGAGAAAAAATGTAACTAGAATTGCCTGTTAGATTTATCCAACAGATAATTGCTAGTATGTGCATGATGTATTGATGTCCAACTTGAACTCCCCCATCCGCAAGCCACGGAGTGGAGAAAGAAAGTCAGGCATCAGGATGGTTTGAGAACAAGGAACGCAAGAGAAGCAAGAGCTAGTGTCTCAGTGAGCAACTGTGTTTATTAAACAGGTCAAACAGTCCCTTTCACCACTTTGAAGAACCCAAAATATGAAAGAAACAAAAGAATACAGAAGGGGAGAAAAAAATACTACTATGTTGGTATGATTAAATTGACTGTAATTATTAATTTTTGGTGAGCAAATAGTTCTTATTTTATTTGCTATATAACTTTGATACATCCCACCGAAACACCTTCCCAGTTCTTCCCCCCCCTTTTCCTCCCTATTTGCCCAATCTCTTTCTCCTCAATTTGACAAGTTCTTTTCTTGTAACCACCACAACCAAATCATAACTCTCATTATAGCAATTCCCCTGTTTTCCTCTGCTTTCCCCTGTTTTCCCCATATTTTAAACGTTCAACCCTTAGCTTTCAACTCAATTCACACTCAAATGTAAGCTCATTTTGACTAAAAACACTCATCTAGATCACTAAAAACATTACAAATTCATATCAGCTTTCCTCCTCAATTCACTCGAGTCGATTTCGAGTAGCTCAACAATGGACAAAGAATTCTTCATGAATGCAGGCATACCACCTCCACTTCAATTTGATCACTTATTTTCCTCCTCAATGCCAACATGGCAACAACTCTCATCAGCAATGGAAATGCAAGCTACTCAATCCCCTGATTGCTTCCTCTCCACTCAACCTCCTACAGACCACTTTGAGTCTGCCTTAAGCTCCATGGTGTCCTCCCCTGGCGCCTCAAACTCCGCCATGTCGAACGACAATTTCGTGATCAGAGAATTGATTGGCAAACTAGGCAACATTTGCAACTCCGGCGACATCCCCGGTCCACCACATTTCATGGGTGGTAACAATTGTAGCACCAATAACTCATGTTATAGCACACCTTTGAACTCACCCCCTAAACTGGGCATGGCATTGCCAATTATGGACCATTTGGTGATGGAAAGCTTTCCCTCCCTTGGAAATTCAGCTGGTTTAGGCTCAAATTTGCCGGCAATGCCCGGTGATCCGGGATTCGCGGAGCGAGCTGCGAGGTTTTCTTCCTTTGGAAGTAGGAGTTTTAATGGTAGGACAACAAGCCAACTTGGGTTGAATAATAAAAACGGAGACTTTGTGTGTAGATCAAGTAGTAATTTAGGTGGTGGAAGTGGCAAGTTGCAAAGAGTATCTAGTAGTCCTTCACTTAAGCAAGCTGCATCTCAAGCTGAAAACAACAAGAATCCTATGAACGAGAGGAATCAAATAGAGAATTCTACTCAAGATCAAGGTGAATTCCCGAACTCTCGGGAGAATTCTTGCCAAAATCAAGCAGGAGAAAATGGATCAAGTAGGAAGAGAAAAGCAGGAGCTTCCAAGGGAAAAGGCAAAGAAACTGAATCTCAATCTCAAATGCCCTCCAATTCTAACAAAGTATGTACACGATCATAAAAAAGTCATAACTTTTTATGATTAAGATAATATGTTTTTGATTGATATTCATGAATATTTGTCTCAGATGGCTGAAAATGGTGAGGATTCAAGTGCTAAGAGAAGTAAATCAGAGGAAGATTATGGCAACGATGACGGCGAGGCGAAAACTGAGGAAAACAGTGGAGGAGATGATAGCAAGAAACAGAATCAAAAGCCTCCTCCTGAGCCACTGAAGGATTATATTCATGTTAGAGCAAGGAGGGGTCAAGCTACTGACAGTCATAGTCTTGCTGAAAGAGTAAGAACAATTCAGGCCTAAAAGAAATGATACTTGTTCCAAAAGTTAAATTCAATATGCTTGACTTTTCAATATTTACATGAGCAGGTCAGAAGAGAGAAAATTAGTGAAAGAATGAAGCTTCTTCAGGATCTTGTACCAGGCTGCAATAAGGTGACGCTTAGCTGAACTTTCTAGAAAAATCCATAGATTAGAGCATTTCAGTGTCATGAAGCAATATTTGTTGGAGACTTTTTACTCATTTTTCTCCTGAATTTGGTTACTATAGGTGACAGGAAAAGCACTTATGTTAGATGAGATCATCAACTATGTACAGTCATTGCAGAGACAAGTTGAGGTACACTTAAAGCTCATTCAACTTAATTACATTAATCTTGCATATAATCATCACCAATTTCTAATTTAATAAACTATATCTATATCATTTGTAACTGTGCAGTTCCTCTCAATGAAACTGGCTTCTGTAAATCCAAGGTTAGAGTTGAACATGGGCAACCTTTTCTCAAAAGATGTAAGTTCACTTTACATCTTTATTTTTCTTTGTTTTATTCCAAGGAGAACTTCGCATATGTTTCTCCTTGCACAATATTTTCGATGAACTAACCCTTATCCTTAATTCAGGTGACCCAACCAAATTGCTCTATGCCGCATCCAATGTACCCATTAGATTCCTTGGCACCAACGCATTATGGGCAACCCCAACAAAATCCTTTACAAGATAGCATAACCACAGGGGGGACTACGACCCCATGCTCAATGGACCCTATAAATCCTACAGTTAACCAACATCATGCCTTACATTTACCTCCAATTAATGGTTTTCCTAATGGCCTTCCTCAGGTAATTTTTTCCACCTCCCCGTAACATTATTTCCATCATGATGTCAATTAGGATAAATTATTAGGTCCAAATAACTATGATTTCCTCTGCTTTTATTATGATGATGACTAGATTTTACCCAACTCTTAGTAAAGACTGAAGTTTATGTCTTAGGATATCAGAGACTTTACTTATGTTGAGATATGTCACGTATGCTTAGTTCAATTCAGTAATTTAGTTGAAAAGAACAGAATCTTGATTTTTCGTGGATGTATGATCTCCAATTTTGTTCTACAGCTACAATCATTATGTGAGGGGGACCTGCAGAGTATTGTTCACATGAGTAGATTTCATGCTCAAGCTTTACATGGTAAGCAAATATAAATGGGAAAAATGAAAGTGTGTTTACTAAGATCTTCATTTATATGAGTGTAAATAAGCAACCTAAGTTAAAAGAAAGGCATATTCCCACTCCAATATTATCTTCGGGCATTTCATTATCATTGTTTGTGTTAAAATATTAACTCAAATAATGATAATTATAATCCTACTCAAACAATGATGATAAGAATGCGGTGAGACAATTTTGAAGAGCAAATAGACATTTTTATCTTATATCCCTACTAAATACTAATGTCTTGCTTGCTTTGTCTAATGTAGGGTCAAATCCAACATCGATGAAAATTGAATTCTAACCACCAATCATCAATCCTGAATATGATGTCCAGAGCAAAGGGAGGGAGAAAGTGAGAGAGAGAGGCTGCATGTATATAGAAAGAGACTTTGGGATCAGACTGGTGCATGATTTGTCAAGGCAATTGTCTGCATGTCTCATCAACAAAGATTTTCTTTTTCATTTTTTCTGTTTATCTTTTTAACACACTAGTTGTACGTATCTCCCCTTTTCCCTCTTTCCTTTTTCCAATTATATTTTTCATATTGGCATTATTTTTTAGGGCTAGTTTTTACTCTTATAATATGGTATCCCTTGTAATATTCTTCTATCATTTGGTGCGGAGATTCAATTTGCACCATCCGATGTAACATATATTAAGTTGGAGAAGGAAAGAAACAAAAATTCCTTTAACATGTACTGTACATTTTTATTCTCATTTCTGATCTAGACTCCTATACATGATGTGTACTCATGATTTTATAGTATGAAAACAAGGATTGCTTGATCATCTGTACAATCTTATCATAAGTCTCATAAGAGACTAATCACTCGTATAGCCTGTTTGGTAGGGTAAATAACATATCTATGTAATGATAAAGCAACAAAATTTGCTTGATTTCTCTAAGATTCTAATGATGCATCAGATAGTGTTAAAATGGTTGGTTGCAACTTACACAAAGCTTGATTGCAATGTAAACCAGCTGTCTTTGGTGGTGTCTTTTCTTTTTTTGTTCTCTTACTTTGTGTATTTGTACTATAGAAGGTCATAAGCTTGAATAATTAGTACACTGTGAGGGTATCAGGTTATCTTGAGCTGTAGTCAACTCATGATTTGTGTAACTTTCTTCTGTTAAAACTCCCCACTACCTTTAACCAAAGAAAACTATAATCAGAAGCTTCTGTTCTCTGTTTTTACTGCTCTTATGGAAGAACATGGACCTCTAACCTGAAAAAAGCAACTTATATTCAGTCAGTGTAAATGTCTAATATATCAAACATTATGAACTTGGAGCATCAAATTAAAATATACCAGGTTGGCAACACTGAGATGCTGGCCAAGCCCAATGAATGAGTACAGAGCTTTTATCATCTCATCAATACTATAAATTAAATTTGTCACCAAAAACATTAAAGCAAATACTATATGTAAATGGGCTTAAAATAGGAGAAAATATGAAAACAAAAGAGGACAGGAAAAGGGAAGGAGAAAGGAATTGTAGTAGTGGATTTCAGCTTCGGAAAGATGCTCCTTTTCCCACCTTAAGAAATCAGAATAACAATAATTATATTAATAATGGAGGGCTAGCTGCTGGTAAAAATCCAGTTTCTTGGGTTTAACAAAAGATTTCTGAATTGCAGCCTTTAGAGCTTATTATAATCATGGTGTATTATTGGCCTGCCATTGACAGTGTTTTTGGATTATATTATAAGAAGATGCTTTGAATTTGTTGAGAGTTTTCAGAAAGGGTTAAGTAATGGAGAACTTGGCTGATACGGAGTATTATATAGGGGGCAAGTAATAATATTGCTCAGGTTGACAGCCTTGTCCTCATTGGTTCATAAACCTAACCAATCATTCACTAAACCGTGTCTGACATACAATTCATATTCTATGGTTTCAATAGTTGTCTAATTGTCCTCCTTTAGCTTCCTAAATCTTAAGGGTGAAGGAGTTCAATATCATTTACATGTTGGTCGATTACAGTCTCTACCACTTGTTTGTGTAATTCATTCACCTTGCACTTGCGCAACAACTACCACTATACAACTTGTTATCCAAAGCATTATACATCAAGAGTGATGCGGTCTGAATGCACCCTATGAATTAAGAATCTCGTAAACCCGTTTATCAATTCATACACATTTCAGGCATGCTTTAGAAACAACAAATGTGAGAAGAAAAAGAACAATAACGGAAATAAATGTACCAAATATTTGCAAATCAAAGAGTATAAATCGATATGCTACCAGCATGAATAAACGGGTTATACATTTACAAATGATACAAAGAACATTATAATGATGATGGAGAATCATGACTTCGACCTATCAATCTCAATCTCATTCATAATCATGGTATCAATCTCAATCTCATTCATAATTATGGAAGACATAATGAAAATGTTACCCAATATTCCGTATATCTAATAAAATCACTTATTTTTGAATAAGTTGTAAGAGGTATATGAATGGAATTTATTGTTGCGATGAGAAAGTATGTCTTCCTCGTAATTTTCTTTTCTATTAAATGAATAATAAAAAATAAACGTCGAAATTGTACTCCGTATCTGTTTTCTCAATTGTAGACATGGCTTAGTCAAATAAAATTATTCATTTCGACACATTCATAGTGAACATGATTGTTCTGTTTTAATTTAACGAAATTTAGATAAAAATCTTGTATAGAAAAGGACTGAACAAATTGAACTCTCCCTCTCTTCGTCAGCAACTCCCCCTTCACCTGAAAGTTCGACCATCATATATCAGCTTTCCGATATTGTTATTCACTACAATGAGTGAACCATTACCACGTACTGTCATAATCATGCCTTTCAGTTTTGACAAACCGCACAATATAATGCAAATCTTAGCTACCAATTATAAAAGTGGCCAAAGTATATGGTCTCGTCTCATTATTCGTCCCTCCATCGATTAACGAGGTAAAGTTCGTTAACTTAAAGCTTAATTTCCTTGTTTTAGCCGCGAACAATGTAATAATGCGCGAGCACTATTTGTTACGCTAGACACCTCGAATACAGTGACCAAAAATGCAAGTGCACTTGCTTTTTCTTTTAAGAAAATTGTTTCATCAAAAAATCTTAATGAACCATAACTCTACCATGCTTTAGTCTTCGATCAACTTCATAGTCAAACAAATGTACTAAATTTATACATACAAAAGCACGTTATCGCTTCTTTAGGATCGAGTTTAAGTAGTAGTTTTCGTTTTTTATTCTCATACAGTATTTTGTTTTTGGCTTAATAATAATTCTTCATAAACAGACATTTCGAAGTGTCTCTTTCCTGTACATGGTTAGCTTTGAAACTACTAGCAGGCAGCCCACTGAAAGAGAGAAATAATTACGCAGCAGTTAAAGAAACCTTTGGCAGCCGGCTGTAAAGTTTTAATCAAAATCGTATACTCCGTATTAAACAACTACATCCAACCGAAGAAAGAAAAAAAATGATCTTTGTAGAAGCATTGGGGCACAAATTGCACCTACTATGGTTGGCAAGCGCAGTAAAGTTTGAGAATTATCAGATATATTAGGTTATCTCCTGAGTACAAATCGAATGACTACCGCAAGAATTGGTAACTACTATTAACAGCAAGTGTGGTCAAATCTTAGAGTGATAACATTACACGTGAAACAAAATGGACCGTAACTTGATTTTATGGCCGGGTAGGTAATGTTATGCTAATGAGCTTGTATTAGGCGGATTAGGTAATGTTATCTTTTTTTGTTCATAAGAAGCTGGAGTGTACGTAGCTCTCAAAATGGCGGTTTTGATAATGTAAACTAGCTCGGTTGAGCTAGCCTAAACAATATATATAGTTATACAAATCAAGATGGAATTGCAGTTTATTGTTATACTCCGTATGTGTTACAGTATGATTTAGGATCAGTACATTAGCTTCTAGCCGCCACGCACTATTCTATTTATAGAGACATGAGGTACAGTTTGGTGATCACGTTAATATGTCCTTTGCTGGTTTTACTGAAAACGATATGAGTACTCAAGTAAGAACATCTAAAAACTGTACCAAAAGAAGATATAATTACATCCTGTGTTTAGTTACGAATAAGCGTAATATATCTATTTGTTAATCTAGAGTGAAGAAATAAACTAACTGGTAATACACTTAGCTTTGATGACCGACCTACTTATCATTTCATACGAGCAGAAATCTTGTCCTAGCTTTCGATTTCGGAAGGGGATATGTTTTTAACAGCAAATGTTGCTATGCAATTCCTTTATTAGGTAAGATAGGTGCTAGTTGGGGTATGTCAATTCTCAGTCGACTCTTCCTCCAAAGCCAGAAGGATACAAGTCTTCATGAAAAGGAGGACCAGTAGAGCTGGCCACGGGCCGGGCC